>SJYV01005163.1:2365222-2411906 GCA_006410875.1 Neotragus pygmaeus | reverse complement strand
TTTAACTAGGTCCCATTTGCTTATTTTTGCTTTTATTTCCAGTATTTTGGGAGGTGGGTCATAGAGGATCCTGCTGTGATTTTTGTCGGAGAGTGTTTTGCCTATGTTTTCCTCTAGGAGTTTTATAGTTTCTGGTCTTAACGGTTAGATCTTTGAACCGTTTTGAGTTTATTTTTGTGTATGGTGTTAGAAAGTGTTCTAGTTTCATTTTTTAACAAGCGGTTGACCAGTTTTCCCAGCACCGCTTGTTAAAGAGAATGTCTTTTCTCTGGATCTGGTCTTAATCAGGATGGTTTCTCCTCCCAGGTGTCCTGCCCAAGAATCCAGCCCTGCTCCTCCACCCTGACCCCTAGGCAGGCTGGCTGCTGGCTGTCTGTAGTGACTCCTTGTGGAAGGTAATGTTTGTTGTAAATTGCTCTTGCCTTAGAGCCTGTGAATGGGAAGAAAGGAACTTAACGCCATTGGCTACGTAAGAAACAGCCCAGTGGACGGGTTCTATCCATCAGTGTCTGCTTCCCCTTCCCTCCACAGCCAAGGCCATTTAACTCCAACCACTGGAAATAGTGTTCTGGAAATAGTCCTATTTTAGATTAGGAGGATTTAAGGAGGTGAATTTTATTCGGACTTTGCTCTGACATTATTATTTATTTATGGTTATAATCATCTTGCCGTGTATCAGGTATTTGCTTACACATACTTGGCTCTGAGAGCCCTATGGGGAAGTAACTATTATTACAGTCGCTTAGAACAAAACTGAGGTTGGAGAGATTCAGTCAATTATTAACAGTTACAGAGCCAAGTTCACTCCAGCTCCAGATCAGCAGGTTGTCATTCTTTTTCTTTACTATAACATATATTCTCAAAACAGTATAGATGGCATATCTAAGTGGTTTAACAAATTATAATATATTTTATATGCAGATAATTTGTTGGTTATGTATGTTAGAAATGTTTGTTGTTTCTTGCTTTATATAACCTTTTAAAATTTTTTCAACTTTTTATTCGATAAGTTTTCATATTACAAATTTCTCTCAAATATAGATATAATCTTTTATTAAAACCAAATTCTTAATTTTAATGGACTAGAATTTATCAGCATTTTCTTTTATGGTTTATAGTTTTATGTATGTGTGTGTGCTCAGTCATGTCTGACTGTTTGCAACCCCATGGACTAGAGCTCACCAGGCTCCTCTGTCATGGAATTTTCCAGGCAGGAATACTGGAGTGGGTTGCCATTCTAGGGGATCTTCCCGACCCAGGAATGGAACCTGTGTCTCTTGTCTCTTCTGCATTGGCAGGGAGATTCTTTAAAACTATGCCACCTGGAAAGCCCATTTGTACTTTTATACTTTATTTTTAAAGCCATTTCCTCTTCTAAACCACCTATGAAGATGTTTTCTGTATTTGTTCTTTTTTTGAAGTGTAGTTGATGCACAGTATTATATAAGTTACAGATATATAGTGATTCACAGTTTAAAGGTTATTCTCTGCCTCTGTTTTTATAAACTATGGGCTATGTTCCCCATGTTGTACAATATATTCTGGTAGCTGATTTTATACCTTAGTTTGTAACTCTTAATTTCCCACCCCTATGCTGATGTTTCTCCTTCTCGTCCCCTACTGGGAATCACTGGCTTGTTCTCTGTATCTGTGAGTCTGCTTCTTGTTTGTTTTATTCACTAGTTTGTTGCAGTTTTTAAATTCCACATATGAATGATATCATATAATATTGGTCTTTGTCTGACTTATTTAACTTAGCATAATGTCCTCCAAGTCCATCCATATTGCTGAAAATGCAAAATTTCATTCTTTTTAATGATCGAGTAGCATTCCATTGTGTGTGTGTCTATCACGTCTTCTTTATCCATTTATCTGTTGATATACACTTAGATTGCTTCCATGTCTTGACAACTGTAAATGATGCTGCTATGAATATCGGGGTACGTGCATCTTTTCTAAAGTATTTATGTTTTTTTGGATGTAAACCCAGGAGTGGAATTCCTGGGGCATATGGTATTCTGTTTTCAGGGTTTTTTTTGAGAAAGCTTCATTTTATTTTCTACAGTGGCTGCACCAGTTTACATTCCCACCAATAGTGAGTACAGGTTCCTTTTTCTCCACATCCTTGCCAATATTTGTTATTTGTGTTCTTTTTGATGATGGACATTCTGACAGGTGTGAGGTGGTTTCTCATTCTGGTTTTGATTTGCAGTTCCCGCATGATTATTGATGTTGAGTATCTTAGGTGTCTGTTGGCCATCTGCATGTCCTCTTTGGAAAAATATCTGTTCATTTCTTCTGCCCATTTTTAAATCAAGCTATTGGATATTAACCCCTTATCAGTCATATCATTTGCAAATCTTTTCTCCCATTTAGTAGGTTGTCTTTTAGTTTTATCAATGATCTCCTTTGCTGTGCTCCTTACATAGGTTCCAGTTGTTTATTTTTGCTTGTATTTCCTTTGCTTTAGGAGATGGATCCAAAAAAAATAGTTAGGATTTTCTATATTGTATTTTGAGTTTGTTCTTTCACATTTATGTGTTTAAACTGACCAGAATTTTTTTGAGTGGGATGTAAGGTAGAGGTCTTGTTGTTTATATTAATTATAGACAATGCGTGTGCCTTCTAAACTCACACAGGAGCTATACATTTTGATTCTATAGGATTTTATCTAGTATCTACTGTGGGCCTCTCTAGAAGTAGGTTTTGTATAGAAACAAAAAGGGAAACTATAGATTGCTAAAATTTTGAATCATTAATTAGGAATTTACTGGTAAGGAGAACATCACATATTTTCTAGCTTCCTGATTCATTGTTTTCACTTATAGAGGTTTATAGAGGTTCCATGGGCTGTTGGGGATTCCCAAACTCGTGTTCTTTGGGATGTATCTATTTGGGAAATTCTGCTATGTCATGGTGAGCCCATGATTTTGTTCACATTCTATTTTACTTATCTTCCTCCACAGAGATGTGCTGTAGTCCAGAAATTTTTCCTGAGATCTTAAAATCACCCTCTACTTTTTCACAAGTAGGATAGATATTTACAAACAGGTATGGTACCTATATGGCTATCAGTTCAGTTCAGTCGCTCAGTTGTATCTGACTCTTTGCGACCCCATGAATTGCAGCACGCCAGGCCTCCCTGTGCATCACCGACTCCCGGAGTTCACTCAAACTCACATCCATATATGGCTATAATCATGGTTAAAACCAATGGAGCCACATTTGGTTCATCAGGTCAAAACAGTTGGCTCTCCATGAGCCTACTACTACTGCTACCATAGAAAAACCATGCAAAGCGGATGGCCTGTCATGTTTGCGTTTTTAGAACAGAGGCTTTAGGGGAGTTCTATCTCATTCAATATAAAAAACTCCTGGGAATTCCCTGGCAGTCCAGGGGTTAAGACTTGGTGCCCTCATTGCCAGGGCCCGGGTTTGATCCCTGGTCAGAGAACTAAGATCCCTTAAGCTGCATGGCACAGCCGAAACAAAATACACACACATACACACACATACATCTTATTCCTTTTATCTTTCAGTCACTAATTTGTATATTTAAGCAGAGGCTTCTGGAAGGCCTTTACAGCCAGATTACTAATGCAGCAAAAATGGCACACATACACACACAAATATATATGATATATTATGTGTTAATATATGTACAAAGGGAAGAAAACATCTTAAATACGACAGACAGCTATAAAATAAAAAACATTTTTCCCCTGGCCCACTTTGTAGGGTTAATCATAATCAGTAATATCTTATGTGTCCTTTCAGAAATTATTTTAAAATATATATAAGCAAAAAAAAAAATCTCCTCTTTTATAACACAAATGGAATCACACCATTAATCTTACCAACAAATACAATATCTCTGATATCATTTACCAGAAATGATTCCTCTTTAAAGGAGCTCACTGGACTTCAGTTTGTGGATCTGTACACTGTGGGGAGGGCTGAGAAGGCCACTAAAGATCTTTTTTTCTAGGCTCTGATGCTCAAGGGACCTAAGTGGGTGAATAAATATCATTATGGGCATACATTTAAAATATCTTTAAAAACAACCAACAAAAAGGAACTGAGGTGGGAATTTCCCTGGTGGTGCACTTAACTCCATGCTTCTACTGCAGGGTTTGTGGGTTCCATCCCTGGTCAAAGGAATCCTGCATGTCATGTAATGAGGACAAAAAGAAGGAACAAAGGCACTACAGATCAATAAGTACTAGAAAAAGAAAGATTACTTTGATATTTAATAAAGCATATAGTGCAGAGAAGAAATGACTAATATGATACCTACTTTCACTTTCACTTTCATGCATTGGAGAAGGAAATGGCAACCCACTCCAGTGTTCTTGCCTGGAGAATCCCAGGGACGGGGGAGCCTGGTGGGCTGCCATCTATGGGTCACACAGAGTCGGACATGACTGAAGTGACTTAGCCGCAGTAGCAGCAGCAGCAGTTAAGTAGTAAGCAAGTTCTAGAGCATACTTTAACAAAATGAACAAATATGTGATTCTAGTATGAACCAAGGAAATAATAAAATCAACTTATATCAAAATAAAGCCAGTGTGATCTTTTTTATGTATTAAATATTTATTTGTGGTTGCACTGGGTCTTTGTTGCCGTGCAAGCTTTCCTCTAGTTGCAGGAGCAGGGGCTGCACCTTGTTGTGTTGCCTGGGCTTCTCTTGTCGCAGAGCATGGGCTCTAGAGCTCTCCGTCTTCCATGGCTGCAGCTCTCAGGCTCTAGAGAGCTGGCTCAGTAGTTGAGGCACATGGGCTTTGTTGCTCTGCAGCATATGGAATCCTCTCGGACCAGGGATCGAATATGTGTCCCCTGCACTGGCAGGCAGATTCTTATCTACTGTACCACCAGGGAAATCTACAATGTGATCTTGATAGTTAAAATTTCATGTGTGAAACTCAGTGTCTGTTAAGCATTGTGTCAGTTGGAAATCCAGAATGTATCTTATCTGATAATAGATTATCATGAGGAGCTTGGTCAACTGACCCAAGACCAGATTCCTCTAAAAAGAAATAAAGCTAAACCTAGCTGTGTGGACCAAAGGACTCTGAGCCATTTTCTGTCAGCAGCTCATCTACTTGCCAGCACCCACTCTGGCAGTTACACCCCAATAATATACTGGAGAAATTTTTTCCCAGGTGAATTATTGTCATTAGGATGATGGCCAAAAAAAACGAAGTGGTAAAATACACATGTAAAAACATGTTCACACACAAAATAAACGTGTTCACATTTCATGGGTATACAATTATAAACTGTGTCAATGACACAGTTTATTTTTGAGGAATCTCTTTAGAAATTTAGAATAGCTGCCCCTGAGTTCCATAAGATTTAGTACTACCTGGAAAGGGCAACCCAATCCAGTACTCTTGCCTAGAAAATCCCATGGTTGGAGGAGCCTGGTGTCCATGGGGTCACAAAGAGTCGGACACGGCTGAGTGACTTCATTTTCACTTTCACCCCTCTCAGGGCTTCCCAGGTGGCACTAGTGGTAAAGAACCCACCTGCCAACGCAAGAGACATAAGAGAGGCGGGTTTAATTCCTGGGTCGGGAAGCTCCCCTGGAGGAGGGCATGGCAACCCACTCCAGTATTCTTGCCTGGAGAATCCCATGGACAGAGGAGCCTGGCAGGCTATGGCCCATAGCCATGCAAAAAGTCAGACATGACCAAAGCGACTTAGCATGCACACACACCCTTCTCCACTAAACCACTACAGATGCATTAAAAAATTTTTTTATTTTATATTAGAGTACCCTTGACTAACAGTGTTGTGTTAGTTNTATGGCCCATAGCCATGCAAAAAGTCAGACATGACCAAAGCGACTTAGCATGCACACACACCCTTCTCCACTAAACCACTACAGATGCATTAAAAAATTTTTTTATTTTATATTAGAGTACCCTTGACTAACAGTGTTGTGTTAGTTTCATGTATACAGCAAAGTGATTCAGTTATACATATACAAGTATCTATTCTTTTTCAAATTCATTCCCCATTTAGGTTATTACAGAGTATTGAGCAGAGTTCCCTGTGCTATACAATAGGCCTGTGTTGGTTATCTATTTTAAATATAGTAGTGTGTATACAGTTACTTTATTTTTAGTATCCATAGTTGAATCAGTGACCTGCAAGATACCTAGGAGAATAGGCATTAGTTAATATAGTGTTTTCATGGGTTAAGCTTCATCTTGCAAACTGGAATTTGACATCCCTGTGTATGCTCCCTCTCTGCTCAAACGTAGGAAGTCACAGCTCCATCAAGGAGCTCATTATTTTATTAAAATTTAAACTCTTGATGAGTCTTTAAGATTCTTGCACAGTTTCTTTCTGGAGCAAACAATGGATTTTCCCATTTTGCTTAATTTGAGCTCGGGTGGTGGGGGCAGCAGGGGCAAAAAAGTCAGTTGTTTCTAAAGAGCCTTTCAAAGTGAAGCAACTTCAATGCCAAGTACTTCTGAGAAGTATAATTTGAATTGTTCCTCTTTAGTGCTTTGTGGGATAATTAAGAAATCTTCTTTTTCATGTATGTGAGAAGCATTCGGATTCCAGCATTTTCTCGATCTCCAGTTTTGATCACCTTCTATAGATTACCAAGTCTAGAGGCATCCCTGAGGGGACAGTGCCTCATCAGGGGAACTAGGAGGGTCCATGCCCATTGTTGAGATAAACACAGTAGACTGTCAGAGATGGGATGGTTTAATACTCAACCCTTACAACTGTCACAGGTAAGGTGTCAGGGAAACAGACCAAGAGGGAGCTTAACCCACAGGAAGTTTACTAAAGACGCCCTCAGGATTAACATCCACAGAAGGGGGGATGCAGCAGGATTGGAAGAGGTTGGCATGGGTTGCGGGTGTGACCAAGGCCTCAGCTGATCCTAAAACAGGAAGTTCGGAGCTGAGATAACCTTTTCCATTGGGAGGGTGTGACCTTGGGGAAGCAGGTCTCTTCAGCCTTGGCTGCTCTCCAGAGAGATAATTCCCTTGTTCTAATTCCATTCTACCAACCACCCTTCTGATTACATTATGGTTTCTTCTGTGTTTGTTAATGACCCCTGGTCTCCTGCACTGCAGGCAGATTCTTTAGTCTGAACCACCAGGGAAGCCCATTGTTACTCGTCTATTATTCCAAAAGAAAATTTGAGAACTTCCCTGGTGGTACAGTGGACAGGAAATCTGCCAGCAAATGCAGGGGAAATGGGTTTGATCCCTGGTCTGGGAAGACTCCATGTGCTGTGGAGCAACTAAGCTCTTGAGCCACAGCTACCAAGCCTGAGTGCTGCAGCTACTGAAGTTCACCCACCTAGAGCCTGTGCCCCGCAACAAGAGAAGCCACCGCAGTAAGAAACCCACACACCGCAACGAAGACTAGACCCCTGATCACTGCAATTAGAGAAAGCCCTCACAAAGCAGCAAAGATCCAGCCCAGCCAAAAATAAAATAAATTAAAAAAAAAAATTGAACTGGCAATAGAGAATAAGTAAAACTTTAAAACTGTTTTATTAGGTATTTTCAACTACAAATTGGCACTTACCAAGAGCATTGCCAATGACTGAACAACAAAGGTATTTGCCATCTGCCTCCGTGGAGATTGAACCCCGTGCTGCTATAGCTGTTGACCTTCAACCAGCCCTGGGGGAGTTCAGGGTGGAGTNCTACAAATTGGCACTTACCAAGAGCATTGCCAATGACTGAACAACAAAGGTATTTGCCATCTGCCTCCGTGGAGATTGAACCCCGTGCTGCTATAGCTGTTGACCTTCAACCAGCCCTGGGGGAGTTCAGGGTGGAGTGAGGCACTCTGTGCTCCAGGGAATCTGATGGGACAGGGCTTTAGATAGTTGGGAGTTTTTAGGAACAGATTTGATTATCTCAATCCTTGCATCTCCTCATATCTAGTTCAGTTGGACATGACTGAGTGACTGAACAACAACATATAACACATATACACATAGTTATAGAAAAGGAATAGAGGAAGAAATACCAAAAACTGAATAACAGAAATTTTCTCATAACAACCCAGTGAGGTGGGTACTGATGTGATCAGCATATCCATTTTCCAGTTGGGAAAACTTAGAGTGGTTAGGAACTTGCCCAACTAGTAAGGAGTACAGTCAGAATTTGAATCAAGGTCAACTGACTCTGGAGCCCATGTTGGCCTGTGCTCCCATGAAACCCGCAGCCCGAGAGCTGGCTGGCGTTGGTTAATATCCAGGGGTCAGAGTGACGGCAGAAGAGTAGGTAGGCATCTCCGCTTGGCAGACACCCAGATCATGGTCCCCTGGGGCTTCTTGGTTCTCTCCAGAGCCCAACTACTGTGGAGCCATGGGGATGAGGTGGAGTCTGTCCTTCCTTCCTCAGCAGGAAGCCCACTTCTTCCCAGGAGACAGTGTGGGGCGATAGGCCAGCGTCACCAGGGTCACTATACTGCACCACATCCGTGATTGCCACTGGTGCTCCCCACTGACATCGAAGCTCCCTGGAGCCTCAGTGCAGAGGGCTGGTAGCTCGCGGTATAGTCTGTGAGATCAGAGGGGTCCCAAGTGAGGGAGCAGAAAGGGCTACAATCTTGCACAACCTAGGCTCGGGCAGGACAAGTGAACCCAGATTTCTCAGCGAATTGCCCTGTTCCCCAAGTGCATATGCCCCAGTAGCTTCCCTGTGGCAACAGGCCCAAACCGGAGACACAGAGCCACCTCTGAGAGAGCGGTTCCTCTCAGGAACTGTCATCAGTACCATGAACTCTAATTTAGCAATAATGAGAAAGAGGACACAGAGCTCTGACTTGGGGCCACGCTGTTGACATGTCAAGCCTTCACTAAATTCTTCTTTAGCATCGTGCTAACTGCTTTCATTAAGGGACTTTGTCATGAAAAGTCATAGGAAACTCACTACTGAGCTTATCGTAGGGGCCATTAAGGAAGGTGGCCAATACCACATCACACCCAGGGTCTCTCTTATGAGGTTCTAGGAATTTTTCTAGGGTTTTAGTATAAAAAAGGCTGAGCTTCTCCTTCTCCTGATCAAAACAGAAATGCTGCTGTGAATCTTGTTCATAGAGTGTTTCTTTATCTGCTATAGACTTAGGAAGTCAGAATCCATTCTGGGGCCCTATTCCAACAACTGTGCAAGACTTCAGCATGCATATTTTTTAGACAGAGGCCCAGCCTGCCTGGCTTCATCTTTTCTCCTGTCATTCTCAGAAGGGCCCAATGGATGAAACAACAGACTTGGAGTCAGTCCCACTTTGGGGGTCAACTGTGTGATCTTAGGCAAAATACTTAACCTCTTTGAGCCTGTGTCCTTATNTGCCTGGCTTCATCTTTTCTCCTGTCATTCTCAGAAGGGCCCAATGGATGAAACAACAGACTTGGAGTCAGTCCCACTTTGGGGGTCAACTGTGTGATCTTAGGCAAAATACTTAACCTCTTTGAGCCTGTGTCCTTATCTGCTGCTGCTGCTAAGTCGCTTCAGTCATGTCTGACTCTGTGCGACCCCATAGACGGCAGCCCATCAGGCTCCCCCATCCCTGGGATTCTCCAGGCAAGAACACTGGAGTGGGTTGCCATTTCCTTCTCCAATGCATGAAAGTGAAAACTGAAAGTGAAGTTGCTCAGTCGTGTCCAACCCTCAGTGACCCCATGGACTGCAGCCTTCCAGGGGATTTTCCAGGCAAGAATACTGGAGTAGGGTACCATTGCTTTCTCCAGTGTCCTTATCTACAAGATAATAATACCTACCTGACAGGGTGGTTCTGAGAATTAATAAAATTACTTGTGTAAAATAATTAGCCCAGTACACAGCCTATATTAGTGCTCAGCAAATGATAGTGTTGGTTAAAAAAGATGCACAACTTGAGAGTTGTGAGTTAAGTTTTATTTGGGGCAAAATGAGGACTGTAGCCCAGGAGGCAGCATCTCATATAACTCTGAGAGACTGCTCCAAAGTGGTAGTGGGGGAAGGTCAATATATAAGGTTTTGATGAAGGGGGAGTTCAATACCATTAAGCAGTCATTTTGCAAAAGGTTTTTGTTAGTCATGAGGATCTGATGTCACCATGAAAGGATCTGGTGCTTCTCTAGATGTGAGGACTGGAGAAGGGAATGGCAAACCACTTCAGTATTCTTGCCTTGAGAACCCCATGAACAGTATGAAAAGGCAAAAGGATAGGACACTGAAAGATGAACTCCCCAGGTCGGTAGGTGACCAGTATGCTATTGGAGATCAGTGGAGAAATAACTCCAGAAAGAATGAAGGGATGGCGCCAAAGTGAAAACAATGCTTTTGCAATAAGGAGTTCCTGATCTGAGCCACAGTTAGCTCTGGTCTTGTTTGGGCTGACTGTATAGATCTTCTCCATCTTTGGCTACAAAGAATATAGTCAACCTAGTTTCAGTATAGACCATCTGATGATGTCCATGTGTAGAGTTGTACCCTTGTGTTGCTGGAAGAGGGCATTCTCTTGGCAAAACTCTGTTAGCCTTTGTCTTGCTTCATTTTGTACTCCAAAGCCAAATTTGCCTGTTACTCCAGGTATCTCTTGACTTCCTACTTTTGCATTCCAGTCCCCTGTGATGAAAAAGATATCTTTTTTTGGTGTTAGTTCTAGAAGGTCTTGTAGGTCTTCATAGAACCATTCAACTTCAGCTTCTTTGGCATTAGTGGTTTGGGGCATAGACTTGAATTACGGTGATACTGAATGGTTTGCCTTGGAAGTGAACTGAAACCATTCATTGTTTTTGAGATTGCAACCAAGTACTTCATTTCGGACTCTTTTGTTGACTATGAGGGCTACTCCATTTCTTCTAAAGGATTATTGCCCGCAGTAGTAGATATAATGGTCATCTGAATTAAACTCACCCATTCCGGTCCATTTTAGTTCACCTGATTCCTAAAATGTCAATGTTCACTATTGCCATCTCCTCTTTGACCACTTCCAATTTACCTTGATTCATGGACCTAGCATTCCAGGTTCCTGTGCAATATTGTTCTTTACTTTCACCACCAGACACATCCACAGCTGGGCATTGTTTCTGCTTTGGCTCAGCCTCTTCATTCCTTCTGGAGCTATTTCTCCACTCCAGTAAAATATTGGACACCTACTGACCTGAGTGGTTCATTTTTCAGTGTCACATCTTTTTGTATTTTTATACTGTTCATTAGGTTCTTAAGGCAAGAATGCTGAAGTCATTTGCCATTCTGTTTTCCCATGGACCACATTTTGTCAGAACTCTTCACCATGACCCATCATTTTTGTGTGGCCCTACATAGTATGATTCATAGTTTCATTGAATTAGGCAATGAAATGTGTGGTCCATGTGATCCATTGTGGTTCATGTGATTAGTTTGGTTATTTTTCTGTGATTGTGGTTTTCATTCTGTCTGCCCTCTGATGGATGGGGATAAGAGACAGTGCAAACTTCCTGGTAGGAGGGACTGTCTGTCAGGAAACTGGGTCTTCTGGCAAAGCCCTGCTCAGTTCAGTCCCTCAGTCATGTCCAACTCTTCGTGACCGCATGGACTACAGCACACCAGGCTTCCCTGTCCATCACCAACTCATGGAGCTTATTCAAACTCATGTTCATTGAGTCTGTGATGCTATACAATTATCTCATCCTCTGTCATCCCCTTCTCCTCCTGCCTTCGATCCTTCCCAGCATCAGGGTCTTTTCCAGTTAGTCAGTTCTTTACATCAGATAGCCAAAGTGTTGGAGTTTCAGCTTCAACATCAGTCCTTCCAATGAATATTCAGGACTGATTTCCTTTAAGATGGACTGGTTGGATCTCCTTGTAGTTCAAGGGACTCTCGAGAGTCTTCTCTAACACCACAGTTCAAAAGTATCAGTTCTTCAGCGCTCATCTTTCTTTATGGTCCAACTCTCACATCCATACAGGACTACTGGAAAAACCATAGCTTTGACTAGATGGACTTTTGTTGGCAAAGTAATGTCTCTGCTTTTTAATAAGCTGTCTAGGTTGGTCATAGCTTTCCTTCCAAGGAATAAGCGTCTTTTAATTTCGTGGCTGCAGTCACCATCTGCAGTGATTTTGGAGCCTCCCAAAATAAAGTCTGTCACTGTTTCTGTTGTTTCCCCATCTATTTGCCATGAAGTGATGGGACTGGATACCATAATCTTCGTTTTCTGAATGTTGAGTTTTAAGCAAACTTTCCGTCTCCTCTTTCACTTTCATCAGGAGGCTCTTTAGTTCTTCTTTGCTTTCTTCTATAAGGGTGATGTCAGCTGCATATCTGAGGTTATTGATATTTCTCCTGGCAATCTTGATTCCAGCTTGTGCTATATCCAGCCCAGCATTTCTCATGATGTACTCTGCATATAAGTTAAATAATCGGGGTGACAATACACAGCCTTGACATACTTCTTTCCCTATTTGGAACCAGTCTGTTGTTCCATGTCCAGGTCTAACTGTTGTTTCTTGACTACCTGCAAAAGTAGTCAAGATATACCTGGCCTGCCAAGTCGCTCCAGTTGTGTCCCACTCTGTGCGACCCCATAGATAGCAGCCCACCAGGCTCCCCTGTCCCTGGAACTCTCCAGGCAAGAACACTGGAGTGTGTTGCCATTTCCCTCTCCAATGCATGAAAGTGAAAAGTGAAAGGGAAATCGCTCAGTCGTGTCCGACTCTTCGCGACTCCATGGACCGCAGCCTTCCAGGCTCCTCCATCCATGGGATTTTCCAGGCAAGAGTACTGGAGTGGGGTGCCATCGCCTTTTCCAAGATATCCCTGGAATAACAGGCAAATTTGGCTTTGGAGTACAAAAGGAAGCAAGGCCCTGCTCAGTAAGTCTTTAATCCAAATTTCTGCTGATGGGTGGGGCTGTGTCCCCTCCCTGTAGTTTGGCTGAGGTCAAACTACGGTAGGGGTAGTTGTGACCCCCTTCAAAGGGAAGGAAGTCCTCCCAGGACTGTTGTAGTCAGTGCCCCTGATCCCGCAGCAGGCCACTGTCAACTCATACCTCTGCCAGAGACTCCCAAACACACACAGGAAGTCTGGCTTGGTCTCTTGTGGGATCACTGCTCCTTTCTCCTGGGTTCTGGTACGCACGAGATTTTGTTTGTGCCCTCCATGAATCTCTGTTTCTCCACTCCTGTGGAAGTTCTGTAATCAAATCCCATTGATCTTAAAAGTTAGATTCCCTGGGGATACTCAGTTCCTTTGCCAGATCCCCAGGTTGGAAAGTCTGTTTGGGAGCCTAGAACTTTTGCAGCAGTGTGAGAATTTCTTTGGTGTAATTGTCTCCAGTTTGTGAGTCGCCTGCCCAGTGACTCTATAGTGGGGCTAATGATGACTTTCTTCAAGAGGACTTATGCCTTGAACAGGCACTCAAAGCCAGTGCTCTGGGACAGCCAGAGAGGTGGGGTAAGGAGGGAGGTGGAAGTGGGGTTCAGGATGGGGAGACACGTGCATGTCTATGGGTGATTCGTGTCAACGAATGGCAAAAACCACCACAATGTTGTGAAGAAACTACCCTCCAATTAAAATAAATTAATCAATTTAAGAAAAAGAGAAATTATGCCACATGCTGCACCTCCCAGGACCGCTGTTGCCAGAGCCTCTGTCCCCATTGCAGACTGCTGCTGCCTCATACCTCCGCAGGAGACACTCAACACACAAAGGCAGGTCGGCTCAGTCTCCTGTGGGGTCACTACTCCTTTCCCTCAGTCCTGGTGTGCACAGGTTTTGTTTGTGGCCTCCAAAGTGTCTCTGGTGAGTATGGGGTTTGATTTTAAATGCGATCGTGCCCCTCCTACCGCCTGTTGCAGTTTCTCATTTGTCCTTGGTCGTGGGGTATCTTTTCTTTCTTTCTTGGGTTCCAACATTCTCTGGTTGATGGTTGTTCAGCAACTAGTTGCAATTTTGGCCTTCTCGCAGGAAAAGATGAGCTCACATCCTTCTACTCCACCATCTTGAGGTTATATGTGTTGTATAATGTATGTCTAATTTTTAAGCAACTTTCAAATATGCAGTACAGTATTATATAGTCACCATGTTGAACATTACATCCCCATTGCTAATTTATGACTTTATAGGAGGCAGTTTGTAGCTTTTGACCTCTTTCACTCATATATATATATTTTTGTTTGTTTGTTTTATAAACTTTTTTTTTCCATAATAAGATTTCATCAGGATACCTTATTTCCTGTAGTTGTGTTTCCTTAGTCGTCTCCAGAAAGTAAACGTTTCTTAGACTTTTCTTTTTTGGTGAACTTAACAATTTTAAGGTGTGCTGGTCAAATATTTTGTAGGATGTCCTTCAATTGGGGTTTGTCTAATATGTCTTTCTGATTACATTGGAGTTGCCATTTGTGGGAGCAAAACCACGGAAATGGTATTTTCATCACGTTGTATCAAAGGTGCTATCAACATTACTCATCTCTGTTGATGCTGACTTTGATTACCTAGTTGAGGTACTACTGCTTGTAAAGTTTTCTTTTATCTCCCATTTATACTGTACTCTTTGGGAAGAAGTCATTATTCACAGTCCACACTTGATAAGTAAGGGGTTTGGCTCCATCTTCTTAATGGAACCATATCGCTATAATTATTTGTATAGGAATTCTTCTGTACAGAAGATTTGTCTATCTTTCCCACTTAGTCAATCATTTATTTATATTAGTAGGATCTCATCAATATTTATTTTATACTTTGGATAATAATCTAGTATTCAGTTCAGTTCAGTCGCTCAGTCCTGTCCAACTCTTTGCGACCCCATGAATCGCAGCACGCCAGGCCTTCCTGTCCATCACCAACTCCCAGAGTTCACTCAAACTCACGTCCATCGAGTCGGTGATGCCATCCAGCCATTTCTTCCTCTGTCGTCCCCTTCTCCTCCTGCCCCCAATCCCTCCCAGCATCAGGGTCTTTTCCAATGAGTCAACTCTTTGCATGAGGTGGCCAAAGTACTGGAGTTTCAGCTTTACTATCATTCCTTCCAAAGAACACCCAGGACTGATCTCCTTCAGAATGGACTGGTTGGATCTCCTTGCAGGCCAAGGGACTCTAAGGAGTCTTCTCCAACACCACAGTTCTAAAGCATCAATTCTTCAGTGCTCAGCTTTTTTCACAGTCCAACTCTCACATCCATACGTGACCACTGGAAAAACCATAGCCTTGACTAGACGGGCCTTTGTTGGCAAAGTAATGTCTCTGCTTTTGAATATGCTATCTAGGTTGGTCATAACATTCTTTCCAAGGAGTAAGCGTCTTTTAATTTTATGGCTGTAGTCAACATCTTCAGTGATTTTGGAGCCCCCCCAAAATAAAGTCTGACACTGTTTCCACTGTTTCCGCATCTATTTCCCATGAAGTGATGGGACCAGATGCCATGATCTTCGTTTTCTGAATGTTGAGTAGGCTATGTATTTTGTTTCTCTAATTGTTCTAACTTTGGCCACAGGGCACTCCTTCAGTTGGCTCCTGTGTTAAGAGACACATTTCCATCAATTTGTTCCTTGAGCACATCCTTACTTTTGGCACTAGAGGATGCTCCAGATTCATCTTGTATATTTCCTGCCCCAGCCATTTCTCCAAGGAATCTGGTTTATTTTTGTTGAAGAATGATGTAAGAAACCAAGATCTGGGTACCAGATGTGCTCATTTTACCTGAATGTTGCTGCTTCTGTGCCCTCTCTATAGCAGAGCTAGGAAATATACATGTGTAAACGTAACAGTTTTTTTAGTAGATTTATTAAGACTTTCTATAAGCAAAATCATATTATTTACAAAATATAGTTTTGCTTCTTCCTTTCTATCTGGATTTTTTTTCCCCTTTACTGCTTTGGCTAGAACCTCTAGCAAAATGCTGAACAGAAGTGGTGAGCATAGACATTGTTGTTTCCTCATCTTAGAACAGTGCATTCAGTGTTTCACCATTAAGTATGATATTAGCTATGGGTATTTTGTAAAATGCTCTTTATCAGGTTGAGGTAATTCCTTTCCATTTATTGAGTGTTTTTATATGAAAGATGTTGGAGTTTGTCAAATACTTATTCTGCTGTCTGTTGAGATGATCATGTGGTTTTGATCTTTTATCCTATTGGTGTGGTATATTATGTTAATTGACTTTCAGATGTTAAACCAACATTGAATTTCTGGGATAAATCCTGCTTGATCACTAGTGTATAATCCTTTTTGTATGTTATTGATTTCAGTTTGTTAGTATCTTGTTGAAAATTTTCCCATCTGTATTCAGAAGAAATATTGACTTTTTTTTTTTGGCAAAGTCTTTGGTATCAGGGAGATACTCAGGATGATTTGGAAAGTTTTTCCTACACTTTAGTGTTTTGGAAGAATTGTTGAAGATTTTTATTCATTCCTCTTTAAACATTTGTTAAAATTCACCTGTAAAGCTAGCTGGGCCTGGGCTTTAAATTGTGGGAAATTTTAAATACTAATTAAGTCTCTTTACTAGATTTATGTAGATTTTCTGTTTCTTCTTGATCCATTTTAGCAGTTTGTGTCTTTCTAGGAATTTGTCAGTTTCACCTTATGTTTTCTAAATTATTGGCATACAATTGTTCCTAGTTTTACTTTATAGTTTTAAAGTTTCTGTAGGTTTGGTAATGATTTCCTCTCTTTCACTCCTGATTTTCATATTTTGAGTGAATTTTTTCTCTTTTTAAATTCAGTCAGTTTAACTAAAGGTTTGTCAGTTTTCTTAATCTTTTCAAAGGACTAACTTTGTCTTTGTTGACTTTCTTTTTTTATACATTTATACTAATCTGTGTATATATACACATCATGATTATTACTATTATATCTATATACATTAGGCTAAACACACACACACATATATATGTGTGTATGTGTATGCAGACATATATACTGATGTCTGCAACTGTCTAGTATTGCTTGATTCATTCTAGACTTCCCTCTCGCTTATCTGTAATTTCACACTCCCATGAATGAGAAGTCTACCTCCCACTATCTGCCATCCATTTACTTATTTGTTCAATCACAGTATACATGTATAGTGGTCTCAGAGTTGTTAACCCATACACCTGTGGGCATCACCTTCGTCAATGAGAGCACAGTGCTTATGTACATTTCCTTTAATCTTACAGCCTCTACTCATTTCCAAAGTCACTTAAGTCGGTACCTACCCTCCACTGTCTTGCTGCTGCTGCTGCTACTGCTAAGTCACTTCAGTCATGTCCAACTCTGTGCGACCCCATAGACGGCAGCCCACCAGGCTCCCCTGTCCCTGGGATTCTCCAGGCAAGAACATTGGAGTGGGTTGCCATTTCCTTCTCCAATGCATGAAAGTGAAAAGTCAAAGTGAAGTCACTCAGTCGTGTCCGACCCTCAGCGACCCCATGAACTGCAGCCTACCAGGCTTCTCCATCCATGGGATTTTTCAGGCAAGAGTACTGGAGTGGGGTGCCATTGCCTTCTCTGTCCACTGTCTTAAGTGAGGTTATATAGTACATTTTAATAATACTTTAAAAAATCACAGTCTGTATTCCACTCCTGAGATTTACCTGTCCTACTAATTAATTTTTAAAATTTGTATACATTAAGGTTGACTCTTTTTGCTGTAAAGTTCTATGGATTTTGACAAATGCAGTGTCATGCATCATACAGAATAGTTTTACTGCTCTAAAATATAGTTCATTTATTAAGTCCTCCCCACTCCCCAAGCCCCTGGCAACCACTGATATATTTTCAGTCTCTATAATTTTGCCTTTGTCCAAAATGTCATATAAATGGAATCATATAGTATGTAGTCTTTTAACATCAACTTCTTTCACTTAACAATGTGCATTTCACTTAACAATATTTTTCATGTTCTTGCATGAATTGACAGCTCATTCTTTTTTATTACTGAATAGTATTTCATCGTATGAATGTTCCAAAGTGTATTTACTTATTCACCTATTGAAGACTATCTTGGTTACTTCCAGTTATGGGGGGCAGATTATGAATAAACTGCTCTAAACATTTGTGTGAGGACTTTTGTGTGGACCTAAGTTTTCATATTCACTGAATGAGTGCATAGGAGTGTAATTGTTGGATTGTTTTATAAAACTGTGTTTAACTTTATGATAAACTGCCAACCTCTCTTCCAGAGTGGCTCTACCATTTTGCATAATCACTAGCAATGAATGAGGGTTCTTATACACTATGATAGAGGACTTTTCAGCTAAAATGACCCAAGATCTAAATTTATGGCCCTCTGCTTATCTTGCTATTACTACTTGGATGGATCCTAGGCCATGGGAAACTGCAGGAAAGTAAGGGAGTGCCTAGAAGGGCGATATGGACCCTTTGATTAATTTTATTAGTCTCCTGGTCAATGGTTAATCTTATAAACACTGGGTGTCCAAGGAGGTCTCATTCTGCTAATAGTTACAGAGAGAAAGGATTCTTTCTTCACTAAACTGATAATGTCAACCTCAGGCCATATATTAATATATTTTGCACCCCTCCCAGTAAACCAGATGCTACCATGCCATTGGGTACTACAGATGTTATATTTATCAGAAAATGCTTTTCCCCTCCCTTTTGATTTNCCTGTGGGCATCACCTTCGTCAATGAGAGCACAGTGCTTATGTACATTTCCTTTAATCTTACAGCCTCTACTCATTTCCAAAGTCACTTAAGTCGGTACCTACCCTCCACTGTCTTGCTGCTGCTGCTGCTACTGCTAAGTCACTTCAGTCATGTCCAACTCTGTGCGACCCCATAGACGGCAGCCCACCAGGCTCCCCTGTCCCTGGGATTCTCCAGGCAAGAACATTGGAGTGGGTTGCCATTTCCTTCTCCAATGCATGAAAGTGAAAAGTCAAAGTGAAGTCACTCAGTCGTGTCCGACCCTCAGCGACCCCATGAACTGCAGCCTACCAGGCTTCTCCATCCATGGGATTTTTCAGGCAAGAGTACTGGAGTGGGGTGCCATTGCCTTCTCTGTCCACTGTCTTAAGTGAGGTTATATAGTACATTTTAATAATACTTTAAAAAATCACAGTCTGTATTCCACTCCTGAGATTTACCTGTCCTACTAATTAATTTTTAAAATTTGTATACATTAAGGTTGACTCTTTTTGCTGTAAAGTTCTATGGATTTTGACAAATGCAGTGTCATGCATCATACAGAATAGTTTTACTGCTCTAAAATATAGTTCATTTATTAAGTCCTCCCCACTCCCCAAGCCCCTGGCAACCACTGATATATTTTCAGTCTCTATAATTTTGCCTTTGTCCAAAATGTCATATAAATGGAATCATATAGTATGTAGTCTTTTAACATCAACTTCTTTCACTTAACAATGTGCATTTCACTTAACAATATTTTTCATGTTCTTGCATGAATTGACAGCTCATTCTTTTTTATTACTGAATAGTATTTCATCGTATGAATGTTCCAAAGTGTATTTACTTATTCACCTATTGAAGACTATCTTGGTTACTTCCAGTTATGGGGGGCAGATTATGAATAAACTGCTCTAAACATTTGTGTGAGGACTTTTGTGTGGACCTAAGTTTTCATATTCACTGAATGAGTGCATAGGAGTGTAATTGTTGGATTGTTTTATAAAACTGTGTTTAACTTTATGATAAACTGCCAACCTCTCTTCCAGAGTGGCTCTACCATTTTGCATAATCACTAGCAATGAATGAGGGTTCTTATACACTATGATAGAGGACTTTTCAGCTAAAATGACCCAAGATCTAAATTTATGGCCCTCTGCTTATCTTGCTATTACTACTTGGATGGATCCTAGGCCATGGGAAACTGCAGGAAAGTAAGGGAGTGCCTAGAAGGGCGATATGGACCCTTTGATTAATTTTATTAGTCTCCTGGTCAATGGTTAATCTTATAAACACTGGGTGTCCAAGGAGGTCTCATTCTGCTAATAGTTACAGAGAGAAAGGATTCTTTCTTCACTAAACTGATAATGTCAACCTCAGGCCATATATTAATATATTTTGCACCCCTCCCAGTAAACCAGATGCTACCATGCCATTGGGTACTACAGATGTTATATTTATCAGAAAATGCTTTTCCCCTCCCTTTTGATTTTGTCTTTTATGGTAAGAAATGTATGTATTTGGGTTGAAGTGTTACAGGATAAGATGGTCCTTTTCTTTAAAAAAAATATTTATTTGTTTGTTTGTTTGTTTTTGGCTGCATCGGGTCTTAGTTGTGGCGTGTGAGACCTCTGCTGCAGCGTGTGGGATCTTTCACTGCAGCCCTCAGGCTTCTCTCTAGTGGAGGGGCCCAGGTTCTCGGTAGTTGTTGTGCGTGGGCTTAGCTGTCCCATGGCATGTGGAATCTTAGTTCCCCAACCAGGGATCGAACCCATGTCCCCTGCATTGGAAGGAGGATTCTTAGTCACTGGACCACCATGGAAGTCCCCAAGATGGTCTTTTTCTTATTAAATTTGAATTCCAATTAAATATGGACCTTGAGATATAGCTATGATGGGACAAATAAATATGGCATTGGGAGTGCTGGCTACAAGAAGACCCAGAAGAACCGACAGGTATTAGGACAAGTATGGGGAAGTGGAGTGAGGAAGCCACGTCAGTGATGGGGAGAGTCAAAAAAGAGTAAGAACCCATTTTTGGAAGAGGAAAGGGGTCCATAGCAGAAGTGGGCAATCCCCATGGCAGAGAACCCCATGGGCCTGAATGGAAGAGGCAGAGAGAAAGAAAGATGCAAGAAATCAGCCTATAATGTCAAGATGGGGGGCAAATGATCTGAATGGGAGCTGAGAGCGAGAGGCTTACGGAGAAGAAACTGGGAGGTAATGAACTTAGTTTAGGAGTCATTCTGACCTGAAGTTTTTGTATGTTTGTTTGGTTGGTTTTTGACTTTTGTTTTTCTAAAACTGAAGTATGTTTAAATGTGGATTCCAATATGGCAAATTTTCACATATTTTAAAAAATTGCAGTATAGCTGCTGTACAATATTATATAGATTATAGGTATACATGGCAAATAGATGCAGAAACAGTGGAAATAGTGACAGGCTTTATTTTTTTGGACTCCAAAATCATTACAGATGGTGACTGTAGCCATGAAATTAAAAGCCGCTTGTTCCTTGGAAGAAAAGCTGTGACCAACCTAGACAGCATTTTAAAAAGCAGAGACATTCCTTTGCCAACAAAGATCTGTCTAGTCAAAGCTATGGTTTTTCCAGTAGTCATGTATGGATGTGAGAGTAGGACCATAAAGAAAGCTGAGTGCCAAAGAATTGATGCTTTTGAACTGTGGTGTTGGAGAAGACTCTTGAGAGTCCCTTGGACTGCAAGGAGATCNTCAAAGCTATGGTTTTTCCAGTAGTCATGTATGGATGTGAGAGTAGGACCATAAAGAAAGCTGAGTGCCAAAGAATTGATGCTTTTGAACTGTGGTGTTGGAGAAGACTCTTGAGAGTCCCTTGGACTGCAAGGAGATCCAACCAGTCCATCCTAAAGGAGATCAGCCCTGGGTGTTCATTGGAAGGACTGATGCTGAGGCTGAAATTCCAATACTTTGGCCACCTCATGTGAAGAGTTGACTCATTGGAAAAGGCTCTGATGCTGGGAAAGATTGAAGGTAGGAGGAGAAGGGGATGATAGAGGATGAGATGGTTGGATGGCATCACTGATTCAATGGACATTGGTTTGAGCAAGCTCCGGGAGTTGGTGATGGACAGGGAGGCCTGGTGTTCTGCAGTCCATGGGGTCACAAAGAGTCGGACATGACTGAGTGACAGCTGGACTGATAGGTGTACAATGTAGTGATTCATAATTTTTAAAGGTTACACTCCACTTATAGTTTTTATAAAATATTGACTATATTCCCTGTATTGTATAAATATCCTTGTGGGCTTATTTGATATCTAATAGTTTGTGCTTCTTACTCCTCTACCACTATATTACTCCTACTCCCCACTGGTAACCACTAGTTTGTTCTCTGTATTTGTGAATCTGCTTCTTATTATATTTGCTAGTTTGTCATGTTTTGTAGATTCCACATGTAACCAATACCATACAGTATTGACTTGGACACAGCACATGCAACAGTTAACATGTTTTGAGCCTTTCTGAGGGGCCCATGCTATGCTAAGCCCTTTACATGCATTTTCTCACTTAAACCTTTGAGGTGAGCATTATTATTCTTATTTTGAAGATTAGAGATCATAGAGATTTAAAGAGTTTAAGGTACTTACAGATGAGTGTCTGTAAGATACTTAGAGAGCTTAAATTGAGATTTCCACTTCAGCTCGTCTGGTTCAAGGCTGCCTTCTTTGTGTCTATGAGCAAAGTTTTAAACACCTTCCATGCTCCAGCGTTGGGGTATCAAAGTGCTCACAGCCTGCCCAAGACTTCCCAGGTCTGTTTCTTCCAGAAACCTCCCCAAGAGCCTTGGTCACAGTCTTCCCTCCCCTGAACTTCCAGACGCTCTTGTTTAGTGACTCCCCAGACACATCTTCAACTCAATGGACATGAGTTAGAGTAAACTTTGGGAGTTGGTGATGGACAGGGAGGCCTGGCATGCTGCAGTCCATGGGGTCACAAAGAGTCGGACATGANGTCTTCCCTCCCCTGAACTTCCAGACGCTCTTGTTTAGTGACTCCCCAGACACATCTTCAACTCAATGGACATGAGTTAGAGTAAACTTTGGGAGTTGGTGATGGACAGGGAGGCCTGGCATGCTGCAGTCCATGGGGTCACAAAGAGTCGGACATGACTGAGCGACTGAAATGAACTGTACTGAACTGAGCCACATCTTGCCTTGAGTTTCATTTTTTGCATTTATATTGCAATTCCTGAACTTTTAACAACTTATCTTTTCATTTTTTTCCTACTCTTCTTTCCCTTTATTTTTAAATTTTTAAATTATTTATTTATTTATTAGCCTGTGCTGGGTCTCAGCCACAGCATGCAGGATCCTTGATCTTTGCTGTGGCATTTGGGATATAGCTCCTTGACCAGGGATCAAACCCAGGTCTCCTGCACTAGGAGCACGGAGTCCTAGCCACTGGACCACCAGAGAAGTCTGTCTTTTTTCCCTTCAAATAGACTAATTCTTAGAACACCTTTAGGTTTACAGAAAATTGTGAAGCTAGTACAGAGTTCCCTGTATCCCCCATCCTCAGTTTCCCTTATTATCTGTTAGTGTGGTGTGTCTCCCTTTCAATTATTTTCTGTGCACTCACGTCCCCACTGATGTACTTTGGCAAATGCAGTTCATTTTGGCGTGTCTCTGCCTCCTGGAGCTAAGCCCAGTACTCTACAGAGAAGCTGTCACTCACCTATGCGATGACCTCTAACTCAGGGCAGTCAGTTGGGGGCAGTTATCCAATAAATGACCGGTTCCGTGTGAGCCCAGGAGCAAACTGATGCCTGAGGAGCTCCATTCAGTAAACACTGTTGAGCAGGTGGCTCTGGGGAGACTCCCCCCGACTATCAGGACTGTCCTCAGAATCTGTAAAGCGCAGTGTCAGGGAGCAGGGCAGACAGGAGGGAGGAGCACCAGATGTGGGGGGAAAGTGTCAGCTTCCCCTCGGGACAGATTGAATTTGAGCCGGTCATCCAGATGGGGGCGTCCAGCAAGAACCTGGGAATAAAAATCTGGCACTGAGAGAGAACACAAATTGGTGTCTGTATGGTAGCAGAAGGAATCCCACTGGAGAGGTGCAGATGGGAGCCTGTGGGTGCCTGACCTTCAACTCATCACTTACCTTCTTTCTGATAACTCATGGCATTTGCACATCTGTTGCCTAGCTTGTTTTTACAAAAAGTCGTGTAAGTAGAGAACAGTGAAGTGCTTCTATGAGCACTGCGTGCTGGTCATTTGTCTGTTTTAAGTGGTGTCTCAGTATGAAACAAGGAAGCTTCTCTCACTGTTTCAAAGGCTTCTGATACTATAGAAGTAGAATGGTGGGCTTCTGGAAGTAAGTAATCCCAGGGGAAGCATTCTGGGCAGCTCTTTATCAGCAGGGTCAGCACAGCGCCTGACACACAATAGAGCCTTGGTAGATCCACTGCACTGTGAACAAGGTGACAAGAATGGGAACAGAGTTTCTCTTTTCTCTGAACACGTGCAACATCAGAGGTATCCCTCAGACAGGGAGAGGGGACTTGAACGATGGCCCCAGAGCAAACTCAGGCTTAGAGACAGGATGAGATAATGCAGTGTCTCTGGCAGAGGCAGCTGGTGCCATGCAGACAAGTACAGGGCAGATGCCCCCTGCCACTCAGGCTAGAGGCTGGTGTAGGGCCATTCATGACCTAGCCCAATGACTGAAAGAAATATGTCAGGGCAAGGGCTTGCCTTCCAGGAGCTAAGCACATAGAGCTACCCAGACAGGCTGGAGTGGTGTCTGCAGGCGCTGTGAAGAGGGGCAGGGCCTCAGGGGAGGGACTAGAGGGTCACCTGGAGCTCAGCTTCTAGGGAAAGTCCTGGGTAGCCAGGGATACTTCAGGTCAGGGCAATCCCCATGGTATGGGGGAGGGCAGGGAAGGGGTAGGATAACCTTGAGAGCACATTCCTGGGCAAGAGTCGACCATGTCACCCACGCTGTGCCAGCACCAACCCTCCCCAGCTCCAAGCGTGAGTGTCCTTGCCCAGAAGCCACTCCCTCTCCAACTCAGAGAGAAGAAAAAGAAACAGGTTAAGGCTGGTGCCTCACTCACACCGACCTTTAACTTGGCTCCCAAATGAGCCTTCCAGATGCAGACTCTGATCTGTTTCATATTCTGTGAATGTGTGAGTGGGCTGAGGGAGGAGGCAGAATAGTGATTTAGTATTGTGGCCAAAAGTTTCACTTGGGTTTTTCTGTAACTCTTTAGGTCCTCAGTAAGAATTTTTGTGGGTTGGTTTGTTTGGGGTGGGGGTAGGGGTAGAGAAAATTGGTGATGGTGTTTGTTTTTGAAAATGTCTGCATTTGTTCTAGGCTTCCCTGGTGGCTCAGTGGTAAAGAATCCACCTGCCAATGCAGGAGACATGGGTTCAATCCCTGCGTCAGGAAGATCCGTTGGAGAAGGAAATGGCAACCCACTCCAGTATTCTTGCCTGGAGAATCCCATGGCAGAGGTCCCTGGTGGGCTACAGTCCATGGGGTCAAAAAAGAGTTGGACACGACTGAGCGAGTAAACAGCAACGGTGCTTGTTCCCACCCCAGCCTGGTCTCAAGAGAAGCTGCAGAGCAGAGTCTGCTGACACTGGTCCTCCCGGACCAGAGTCCTGGGTGAAGTTCACAGCACCTAGGTTGTTTCTCCATTTAGTTTCAGAGATAGTTTTTTCAGTTCACCCAGGGTCATTAGGTAATCTGCTACCCGGGGACACAACACTGATTCATAAGGGAATCTACCATCAAGGTCCAGGGGCTGCTCAGGGGGCGAAATCCTCTCAGAACTTGGGACGAGTGGGTGGTTTGGAATTTGTGGATTGCCAACAAAGAAGTGGAGTGGTCTCCAGGGCTAGTTTACTTAAGCTGCGATGGCCCTGGTAAATTGCCTTTGTCCACTGAAGAGCTCGGTGGGATAAGAGGCCACTATAGCCACAGAAAGGCAGCTGCCCTGCAGAAACCAATCCAATGCCAGCTGGCACAGAGTGTCCTCTCTGTGGGAGTACTGCTAATAGAAACCCTCCTCCCTCTAAAACCTACTCAAGTGTGCTTGGAAGACCAGCTGCCTGGCATCACCAGTGAGCTTGTTAGAAATGCAGTCATGGGGCTTCCCTGGTGGCTCAGTGGTAAAGCATCTACCTGCCAAAGCAGGACATGTGGGTTTGATCCTTGGGTGGGGAAGATCCCACACACCTCGTAGCAACTAAGTCTGGGTGCTGCAAGTGTTGAGCCTGTGCTCTAGAGCCCGGGAGCCGAAACTCCTGGAGCCTGAGTGCCCCAGAGCCTGTGCTCCACAGCAAGAGAAGCCACCACTGCAACAGGAGCTGCTGTCTACTCGCAGCTGGAGAGCAGCCTGTGTCCCATCAACTAGAGGAAGGCCTGTGCAGCAACGAAGACCCCACATCGCCAAAAATTAAAGAAATAAAAATTTACAAAAACAGAAGAAATGCAGAGTCATGGGCCCCTCTTAGAGTAAGAACCTGCATTTTAACAGACCCCAGAACACTCATGCTCTTTATAGTTTAAGAAGCCCTGGGCTGTAAAAAAGGGACAAATTTGAGTCAGTTGAAGTGAGGTGGATAAACGGAGAGCCTGTTTTACAGAGTGAAGTAAGTCAGAAAAACAAATACCATATATTAACTCATTTATACGAAATCTAGAAAAATGGTACTGATAAAACCTATTTGCAGGGCAGGAATAGAGATGCAGATGCAGAGAATGGACTTGCGGACACAGTGAGGGAAGGAAATGGGAGACGAATTGAGAGAGCAGCACCGTGTGCAGAATGGGAGGCCAGTGGGAGCCTGCTGTGCAGCACCCGGAGCTCCCCTTGGTATCCAGGCTCCATGTGGATCTCAAAATCCACTTTAGCTTGATCCATCTCAACACCCGCAGGGAATCTTNGAGAGCAGCACCGTGTGCAGAATGGGAGGCCAGTGGGAGCCTGCTGTGCAGCACCCGGAGCTCCCCTTGGTATCCAGGCTCCATGTGGATCTCAAAATCCACTTTAGCTTGATCCATCTCAACACCCGCAGGGAATCTTTCCAGTCCATAGGGTCCCTCAAGGCTGGACCCAAGGTCTCCCGCCTGAAATGGGGAGGGCACTGGGCTCAGCAGGGCTGCCTTCTATTTCGGATTCTCTTTCTCTCTACAGCTCTCGGCTCCTATTGCCTACTTTTGAGTCCTGGTGTGGATTTTATTATAGGAGTGGGTCTCTTCAAATGCTTCTCAGTTTGAATCCAGTCTCAGAAGCAGTCATCTTACAACGGTTAGAGATGGTTTATCATGATTAGCTGCTTTCTGATTACCTGGTTGGAGGCTGTGAGCTTTCATGTCATCAGTTAAGCAGGTTTCAAATTTCACTTTGGCACAGGTGTACTTCTAGGACACATTTTGAGAGATCATTATCCCAGGCACATTGCATGTCGTGACCTTGTCTTTATATTTTGGGATCTTTAATTTTGTGCCTGTGGCATCGAATTCCATTATAAATTGGACTCAAACCCTCCTAAGATGGCTGTGGTTACTAGGTCCAGGCTGGAACATGGAAATAAGCATTCTGTTCTGGGCTCAGGGCTTCAACCATCTGCCTGCTGTTTAGTATTTCAGTGTTTCAGTACCTAAGATGCAGTGAAGGGTGGTTGTAAGATCAAAGATCTCAAATATCTGAACCTAAACTATGCCATTTAAAAACTGTGTCCCTTGAAATTAATTACTCAGTGTTTTTTGCACTCTCACATATTTGTCTATAAAATGAATATGGTACCTACTTGACAGAATAGTTCAGTTCAATTCAGTCGCTCAGTCGTGTCCGACTCTTTGCGACCCCTGAACCGCAGCACGCCAGGCCTCCCTGTCCATCACCAACTCCCGGAGTTCACTCAGACTCAACATCCATCAAGTCAGTGATGCNAGAAGAAGGGGACGACAGAGGATGAGATGGCTGGATGGCATCACCGACTCGATGGACATGAGTTTGGCTAAACTCCGAGAATTGGTGACGGACAGAGAGGCCTGGCATGCTGCGATTCATGGGGTCGCAAAGAGTCGGACACGACTGAGCGACTGAACTGAACTGAAACTACAGATGTCAAAAGGAGGAAGATGAAACTGATTTATTGATATTTTGAAACAAAGTTAATATATTTATTTTAATTCAGTTGCTCTCCATGGGACTTCCCTGGGTGGTCCAATAGTTAAGACTGCATTTTCAGTGCAGGGGACGTGGGACGTGGGTTTGATCCCTGGTTGGGAAACTAAGAGGGATTCCCAGGTGGCTCAGTGGTAAAGAATCCTGCCAATGGAGGAGACACAGGAGATGTGGGTTTGATCCCTGGGTTGGGACGGTCCTTTGGAGAAGGGAATGGCAACCCCCTCCAGTATTCTTGGGTTTCCCTGGTGGCTTAGATGGTAAAGAATCTGCCTGCAATGTGGGAGACCTGGATTCAATCCCTGGGTCAGGAATATCCCCAGGAGCAGGGAATGGCAACCCACTTCAGTATTCTTGCCTGGAAAAATCCCTTGAACAGAGGAGCCTGGCGAGCTACAGTCCATGGGGGTCACAAAGAGTCAGATGTGACTGAGCACATACACATGCACACACGGGGATCTAAGATCCCACATGTGCACAGCATGGTAAAAAAAAAAAAAAAGGAACCTCCTTATCATGGATAAGTACACATACTGCAGATTTAATAAATCAGCTTGTCTTGTAGAGATAATATGAATGCATTGCAATTCTATTAAACATGGACTTAGATTTCTCTGTTGGGTTGGTGGTGAGATAAGTAGGAGTCAGCATCATCAACCTTCAGGTTCTGCCTGGACCGGAGCCTACATGTTTGTGGGAATTATTGATTTATCCCACCTCGAGGGGACTTCAGTATCTACAAAACAGCTCAAAGCTATTTTTCCTGTGTGGAGATAGTGAAGGACAGGGAAACCTAGCATGCTACAGTCCATGGGGTTGCAAAGAGTCAGACACGACTGAGCAACTGAACAACAACAATCCATTGATGGGAACCAGGACTCTGCCCCAAAGCTAGACTATTATTTCTCTTGACTGTTTCTCCTTTGTCTCACCTTCTCTCCCTTTCCAGGCTCCTCTATTCATAGGATTTTCCAAGCGAGAATACTGGAGTGGGTTGCCATTTCCTTCTCCAAGGGATCTTCCCTGACCAGGGAGTCTTCCTGACCTGGTTTCCTGCACTGCAGGCAGATTTTTTACTGACTGAGGTATAAGGGAAGCCCTTTCCCTAATTAACAACTGCTTAAATCTGTCCATTGGAACTCAGGGAAGGTCATGGAGGCTGTGGTGGTGGTGGTTTAGTCACTACGTTGGGTCTGACTCTTGCAGCCCTATGGACTGTAGCCTGCCAGGCTCCTCTGTCCATGGGATTCTCCAGGCAGGAATACTGGAGTGGGTTGCCATTTCCTTCTCCAGGGATCTTCTCAACCCAGGAATCGAACCCAGGTCTCCTGCATCGCAGGCAGATTCTTTACCGACTGAGCCACGAGGGAAGACCCAGTGGAGGCTGAATGAAGGCTATTTCTGATAATCAACGAAACGGGGGACACAAAAGCTTTGTGCCTGGGAGTCACACAGGGCCCTGCTGGATCTCAGGGCCCTGTGTGAGATAAACGACTGGAATAATTTTTAGCACACTAGGTTTAGGTTTTTCTAGGTTTACCTTCTCTTCACATGTATTCTTGGCTTGGCTTTGAAGTGAAGTGAAGTGAAGTCGCTCAGCCATGTCTGACTCTTTGCTCCCCCATGGACTAGAGCCTACCAGGCTCCTCTGTCCTATGGGATTTTCCAGGCAAGAGTACTAGAGTGGGTTGCCATTGCCTTCTCCAGAGGATCTTCCCCACCCAGGGACTGAAGCAGGGTCTTTCACATTGTAGGCAGACGCTTTACCGTCTGAGCCACCAGGGAAGCCTTTTAAGACACAGTAGATGCTTAATAAATCTTAGCTGTTATCTGTCATTCAGCTATAATATCAAGGATGTTCCCAGCCAAAGACTAGATTCTTCTGCATCATTTGCTAACTAGAGTAGCAATAAACTGGGGAAGAGAGTGTATAGTGTATCAGACTGCAACAGTATGTGGATATTACATTATCCACGGAAAAGAGAGAAACATGGAATAGTAGCACAATTAGCTAGTATATGCAAAACTAGATTTTGAACCCAGGTTTCTCTGCTCCAAAGGCCCACCTGTCCCCTTTGAACTCTTGCTGAGAGCTCAGCATGAGGTTACAATGTGCAGTGGCTGTTAAGGTAGGGACTGAAGTGGCTGGCAGATGGCATTTGTAAAGGCCTGGAACAGAGGAATCGTAGTCCCGCTCCATTCTCCTGTTTGACCATTTGGATTGGTCAAACCATGCTTCCAATACTGGCTAATGAGTGGGGAAACGTAGAATCGTGTCCTGTGGTGGCCCTTAGAAGGGATCAGGATATTTTACCCTAAGGAAAGATGATAGCTGTGGACATAAGAGCAGTCTTCAAACAATAACCAATTTATCAAAAGTAGAAGGGAAAGATAATTCAGCATAATGTGAGTGAAAACTTTTTTTTTTGGCCACACTGCATGGCTTGCAGGGTCTTCCCTGACCAGGAGTTAAACCCAGTTGGCAGTGAAAGCTGAGTCCTAACCACTGGACCACTAGGTAAAAACTTTCTAACGGTCTGAACTTCCCAAGGCTCTCCCAAACCTATCAAGGTTTTGGAAGTGGTAAGTTTGCTCTCATTGGAATGGCTGAGTAGAATCTACACAAGCACTTGATGGAGTGAAGTAGAGACATTTTGTTAGATGAAATCTCTGTATGTTTAGTGGACATCTGTTATAGGCTGTGTATGGTACACGAGTTAAAGTTCCTTCCAGATTTGTAATTCTGTTATGAAACTAGAAGGGCTCAATAGGACTTTATATCCTGCTCAAAACTCTGACTTTGAGCACTGTATTCATTGGCATAAATAATCTTCTAGTTAATGTTAAAATTAATTATGTATTCTGCTTTCCCGCCCTGAGTAACTTTTACCACTTGTTATAAAGTAGGGGCAAATTCCACCATATTAATCTGGATTGCTCCTGCTCCATGCTCTCCCATGTGAGCTTCCTCTTAGCACAGAATAATTTAGTCAGGAGTATTAGGACAGGAAACTGAAGGTTTTCAAGTACATTTTAAAGGGGAAAAAATGAAAAATAAAGTGGAAAATAGTAGCAACCTCAAATATCAACCCTCAAATATATTAGTTGACAATCCTCCTTCATTCTCTGGAACAGTCCTGTTCCAGTGTGCAGAACTCCACATTTTTATTTTTATGATTCTAATCTATGGTGATTTCCCTGAGCTTAGGATTCCAAAGTAAAGAAAGTGGATACAGGTTGTCAAATAGGAGCTGTGGGCAGAGCCAGTGTAGGTTGGAATGGCATCTATAGTAGTTACTGGGAGGACCTGTACTGTGTGTCCAGCAGAGTTCTACCATCATTGACCAAAGTGTGTTTGAAAGCATTTGAAAAGACTTGATCTGTGTTCTCTAACAGTGCCTTCCCACTCAAAAAACCTCAGTCAATATTTGCTCAAGTGCAGGATGGTAGAAAGTTGAAACAGTGGGCAAAATAACAGGGAGAATCCTTTCAAGTTGATGTTTAACTTTGAGCAGGTTGTCTGTCCTGTTCACTAGAAAGATTTATGCTTCGAGAAAGGAGATAGATTAGGACTGTGGTTTTCAAACACAGGTCATAGCTCCCTGAGAAATTAATTTAATAGGTTGAAATTAGCATTTAAAAAAATTAAATAGAAAATTCCAGACTGCTTTGCACACAGCAAGGGTATTATTTAATGAAACTTTTACTTGTTTCATTTGAATACATATACCCATATATACTGGGATTGCAAAGAGTCGGACATGACTGAGCGACTGAACTGAGCTCAACTGATACTGGATTGTTCAGTCAAGTGAACATTTTACCATGGAGCTGGGGAGCGCAGTCAAAAATGTTTGAGAAATGCTGATGTCAGAGAACTCATTTAACATTGGGGCCACAGAGAGGACCCCAGAAAAAGCAAATGATTTTGAATCTTCAGTTTCTGAGTTGACAGATTGATATATTTTATAAATTGTGATAAAATATACATAACATAAACAAGTTCACGTCTTACAAGGTAAGGGAAAAAGCACTAAATGCCTTTGTCTAAAAACTAAAAACCTCCCACCCCCAACCTGCATCATCTTAGAGGCTTGGATTTACAGTGCTGTCCCTCTCTCCCATCCTCCTTGGTTCTCCCCACAGGTTCTTGATCTCTATCCCCTGGAAGGGGTGTATGTTTTGATTTTGATATTGTGGGGCAAGTAGCAAAAGTTCCCTCTTGTACTTGTGCCTGAGTTAGAGATGAGAGTGTTTATATTCGATTGTACTTTTACATTACAAAATAGATTATTAAAAAACAGGTAGCTAACTAGAATGTATTAATAAATAAGCATACATGGGCTTCCCAGGTGGCTCAGCGGCAAATAATCCGCCTGCCATTGCAGGAGCCATGGAGACTCAGGTTCGATCCCTGGGTCAGGAAGATCCCCTGGAGGAGGGTATGGCAACCCACTCCAGTATTCTTGCCCGGAAAATCCCATGGACAGAGAAGTCCATGGGATCACAAAGAGCTAGACATGACTGAGTATGAATAGGCATATATTTTGGAACAAGATTTAGAGTAGAGAAGTATAGTCTGCCTTAATAAACACACTAAAACCTTACCTTCCTTTTCAGATCTGGGCAGTTGGCTGTTGCAGACCTTGATTCACTTTTATTTTTGCTTGTATTTCATATTTGGATTCTTATTATTTGTTCTTTAAGTATAAATTCTATGTCCCCAGCCATATTGTTTGCATTTTCAGGGGTACAGATTCCTTTCCTATCTCTGTACGTGTCTTTCCTGGACACACACTGCTGTTCTGTGCTGTGCTTAGTCACTCAGTCATGTCCTGCTCTATGTGAGCCCATGGGCTGTAGCCCTCTCGGCTCCTCTGTCCATGGGGATTCTCCAGGCAAGAATACTGGAGTGGGTTGCCATGCCCTCCTCCAGGGGATCTTCCCAACCCAGGGATCGAACCCAGGTCTCCCACATTGCAGGCGGATTCTTTACCATCTGAGCCACCAGGGAAGCCCACAATACTACTCAATGAGCATTATTGTATAAATGCAATAAATGGTAATTGATTACCTTTTCCTCTCAGCCATTAGCAATAATGGAGTCATTGACGGACTGGAATCAGGGCAGTCAAGTGCCACTGAAGATGAGAGTCAGTTCCTAGGCAGGTTAAGAAGACTGGGGTCCCTAAGGAGGAGAAAGGGGTCTGGGGCTCTGAAAGAGGAGATAGGGGTCTGGAATTCTCAAAGAGAAGGAAAGGACAAACTTTTTTTTCTATATCCCTTAGTAACGATTATATAATAACAATGTATCTTGCTTGTTTCTCCTTCCTGAAAACCTTATGACTAATCCTGATATCTTAGAATGTATATTATGGGAGTGGGTCTGGTAAGATCTTTCTGTTGTTAACTATAATCCTGTCATCTTAAAATGTAAATTGTGGGAGTTCAGTTCAGTTGCTCAGTTGTGTCAGACTCTTTGTGACTCCATGGACTGCAGCACACCAGGCCTCCCTGTCCATCACCAGCTCCTAGAGTTTACTCAAACTCATGTCCATTGAGTCGGTGATGCTATCCAACCATCTCATCCTCTGTTGACCCTTTCTCCTCCCACCTTCAATCTTTCCCAGCATCAGGGTCTTTTCCAATGAGTCAGTTCTTTCCATCAGGTGGCCAAAGTATTGGAGTTTCAGCTTCAGTATCAGTCCTTCCAATGAATATTCAGGACTGATTTCCTTTAGGATGGACAGGTTGGATATCCTTGCAGTCCAAGGGACTCTCAAGAATCTTCTCCAACACCACAGTTCAAAAGCATCAATTCTTCAGCCCTCAGCTTTTTTGATACATTGTGGGAGTGGGTCTTATAAATTGTGGGTGTGGGTCTGGTAAAATTTTTACAATATTGAGATATTCTTTTGATTTATTGTCGTAACTAATGAAAAAGTATTTAATTCCCTTGCTAAGACTAGCAAAGGGGGCACTCTCCGTCTCCCTTCTGATGTCTATGTCAGAAGCCTTCTCAGTCCCTTTTCATACTTTTATAAAACTGCTACACAAAGGCTCTTGAGTGATCAAGCCTGGTCCCTGGTCCCAAAGCTAAATCTGCTTCTTCAGAGATCAAGAATCTGACACTGTTCACCGCAAGCTATCAAAGACAACTTTCCTTTTCTGGACTAATAACTCATTGCTAGTTGCTTAGAACGTTTCAGTTTCCGGGCTGCAATTACTCATTTGGCTTGGGCTGTGAACTAGCAGCACCTCGTATTTGTATAAATGTGTTGTTTAAGGAGCTTTCCTACTTTTTATGGGGAAAAAAACGTTACTTTCTTGGTGAAGGAAATAAAAGCATATTATCTCTATGTGGCCAATGGGAAAACAGGCACAGAGCGCCATTAAGCCCGTCGTTCTGCAGCACAGTTGGGACAGCTCTGGACTAGTTGGTAACTTTGAGGCTGGGGCCCTTTTCACTTCATCAGTGACTTCTCTGCTTTACTTTTTCCTCCTGCTTTCATCTCAAGGTGAAGAAAAGGGAGGGAGGGAGAATTTTGCAGCTAATGATTCCTGTAACTCTCTCTACCACTGGTTTCCCTATTTACATAGAGTAGGATTTTTTAATACACACCACAGGAAGCTGGTCTCCTCATCAATCTAAGTCTGGCCTGAAGACATCTTCATGTTACTTTTCCTGCCTGATCCCGCTCTATTCCACCCAGATAGACTCAACCAAAGATCTTCTCTGTGCTAGAGTAGACTATGGTTTTAGGAGACTGCACCTGCCGTATCTCATTCAAACACACAGAAAATCTGTGAAGCAAGTATTTTTTATTCTCATTTAAGAGCTGAATACAACCCAGGCTCAAGAAAGTTGAGAACACCAGTTGCTTAACTTCAGTTTTTGTGCTCTTTCCCTAGATCTCCAGGGCTTTTATTTATTTACATGCTTGTTTATTACTTAAGCACATTGTACACCCCTCTCCAGTCTCCAATTTCCTTTATGCAAACTTCTAGTATACATGATTTTAAAACAATTTTTGTGTGCCTTTTGGAAGAATTGCATGGATTTTAGGTAAGTCTTATGTAAGTCCGTGGAAGGTTGGAAATTGAATAATATCCATTTCAGTTATGATGAATAGTTTAAATAAAGTTACCCCAAATTTATTTCATTGCAAACATCCAAGTTATTGGTCTCCAGCAGTGGGAGCTAATGCTATGCAATAATGGCAACACCAACAACGAAACTCTGATTTAAAAAAGTAAAATCTTTGAACATATGTATGGAATATTAGACAAAGAATTGCCTCTCCGTATGGTTCCACAACAAGGCATGACAAATTAATTTTGATCTACTTGAAATTATAGAGGAGGGAGATCCCACAGAGCTTCTAGGGAGAAAGGGATAGTGAAGGGAATGTAATTGCATTGTATCCCTTGTTACTAATAAAAGCATGAAAATAAACATATAATTGACATGCTCTTTAGTGTCTTCTTTATGGTTTCATTAGGAGCCTGGTAGGCTGCAGTCCATGGGGTCGCTAAGGGTCGGACACGACTGAGCGACTTCACTTTCACTTTCTAGTCAATGTAAACATTTTAATTTGGATTTTTGTAGATTATATCCTGACCTGCAGTCTCCTAATTAAATTTTCTCCACGTGGTTATAAGATTTTCACCTGGATATCAGCATTGTTTGTTTCTTTTCTTTTAAAATCCCACCAGCCTGGGAAGGAGAAGGGACTCAGTCGACCTGCTGTCAGAATTTCAAGTTGGCCCCATCAAAACGAATCTGTTCCATTTCCTGCTTTTTTTCTGTGTAGATCCACTAAGGTGCAGCGATATTACTACAAAGGAGATTTTAAAATACTTCTTAGCGAGACTTTAGGTCAGGGGAGTATAGAGAAGGGCGGTGGACAGACATCCCTGCGGATAATAAGGGGAAGAGCAGAATCTCAAGGCCGGGAAACAGATTTGCATTTCAGAGGACTGTTGTTATTTCCCTCTAGGCTCTGACCTGTAAGCGCTTTATCTGTAACCCTTTTTATGGTCCAAGACTATTCTCGCTTAGGGGCTATTTGTAAACGTGTCTAATCTCGTTCACTGTATATTACCGACCAAAGGGAGGGAAACGGTGAGAATGTTTGCTAAGACTTTAGAAAGTGATAACAGTCCATTTTATTTATTTATTACGCATTGCACAATCCTATAATAACAACAATGGCAAGGAACATCAAAGTTCTATTCTATCACCCTAATAACTAGCCTGTTTCTATTTTCTCTTCCATTCCCTTTTGCAATAAAATATTCTGCAAAGTTCTATGCCAGTCTTAGTGATTTATGGGCAGCTTTTATACATCCGAAATACAAATTTGCATTTTCCTTTTTTAAAAAAATTATAGTTGCTTTACAATATTGAGTTTCAGATGTACAGCGAAGTGATTTGGTTATACATATATACATATCTATATTCTTCGATTCTTTTCCATTAAATATTATTACAAGATATTGAATATAGTTCCCTGTGCTATACAACTACATTTTGCTTTTACTTTTGTTTTGTTTATCCTATTTCTGAAGCTGCAAAACATATTCACAACATGGCCTTAGTGCCTACTTAATATTCCAGCAACGACAGACACTTAAAAATAAACATTTCAGTTTAAGTATCCAAATGCTAACACCATTTGACCTTGCATTGCACAGCCAGAAGATCGGTCAAGGTTAGACGGAGGGCTCCGGGAGGCAGGGCTACGGCTGCGCGCCAGCTGAGGACGCGAGGAGGAAGTCAGTGCACCAGTCGCCCAACCCCTCCTGCACCTGCAGTCTGGCGCCTTTTCCCTCCGACCTCGCGTTGCGGGGTCCCGCGCTCCAGCGGAGGGCCCCCATCCGACTGCCTGCCCACTCCTAGCCCCAGGCTGTCTTTTTCCTGAGCGCCTCCGAAGGTGTACGTGATATAGGAAGTGACGCAAGGGAGAGGGCGGGGCCAAACTATAAACTGCAGGTTGGGGGTGGTTGTCCCACCAGAGGGTGTCGGCAAAGACTGGTGGCGGGCCGGCAAGCAGCGGACGGGGGAGGCGCCTCTGTGAGTGACATGCGGCTGCTAGAATCCCGCCGACTCTCCTACCCTCCCCTCAGCTTGCGGGGGGCTGCTCGGAGCGGGCTTGGGTGCGACCCTCCTCGGTGCGGTCCAGCAGCCTGTGGAGCCGCGCGGGGCGCCGGGAGGCTGCAGCGCCTCCGGGTTGGCGGGCGGGAACGTAGCCCGCGTGGCGGCGGGAAGGGGGCTGTGACGGGGAGCGGAGCCAGGCTGCAGGTGCAAGCGAGGCGCAGCGGTGCTGCGGGACGGGCTGCCCGACCTTTCCCTTAGCCGTGCCCTCCCCTCGGCCCCCAACCCTGCGAATAGGTTCTGTTAGGGTCCTGAGGGTGAGATGAGGGGTGTTCCACTGTCGTTCTACGCCCTGCTATTTTGCTCCCGGCTTCCCAGGTCACCCGGATCCCTTGTCCTCACTAGCTCGCCCCGAGAAGATGCAGGCCCTCTTGGGACAGCGGTAGGCTGCAGGCCCGGGAGCAAGGCGTCAGCCACGCTGCCGCAGTGCTGAGCCACTCTGCGGGGAGCACGTGGCCCTTTCAGGAAGTGTTCCAGGGAACGGCTGTCGGGATGCGTGGATGACCTTGAGCTCGTAGCCCTTGGATTCCTCGCCGGGGCCGTGGTCTCATTGTTGAAAGGGACGAAGCTGTCCTCGACTGCATTACGACTGTGTCCTGGGCATGTAGACAAGGGTTTCTGTAAGCCGCATATGGGAACTCTGGTACAACCTGATCTTTCCGCGCTGCCTGTTGGCCTTGTGTGTGGGTTCTCAGTTTTTCTTAGAAGCCGACTGAATCCCTTTAGGTGTTCATATTTACGAGTATTCGGATTGCTAGGCTCTTCTAACAGATGGGAGACCGTAGGAATAAGACTTCTACTTTGTGAAAGCTATGGTCTAGGGGCCAAATAAAAGCTATTTGGATTGCAATCGGCTTTTGCCTTCAGGAAATTAGCGATATGGTATCAAAGGGCTGTGCTTGATGATATAAAACGCCTTAGAAGCCTATTGTATCACTTGGCGTTGGACAGCTTTGTAGGGTAGTAATGGGGTGCGTGGGCCAGTTAAGAGTTGACCCAGGTTAACACTGCCATAGGCTAGCTGGTGGTGACTGGGTATGCCAAGGAAATTGATTGCTGGTGCTTTTTCTGGTAAGAAGGTTGAATGAGGAGATAGTTATCCTGTTACAGAAGTATTTGGATACCTGATACCTTTATTTGAGGCTTAGATAGGAGTTTGGAATACTAGATGCTGATTCCGTTGTCTCTGAGCTGGGGAATTTGACCTTATTGACCAAGACATTTAAGGTGATTTCCAGAAGTGGTTTTCTGTTTTGTTTTTAATGGGATCTTAGTTCCCCAGGCCAGGGCTGAAACCTGTGTCCCTTGCGGTGGAAGCCCAGAATCTTAACCACTGGACTGCCAGGGAAGTCCCTCCCTGATTTTTCTGCTTTGAAAATTAAGGTTAGGCTCCCTAAAGTACTGACTGGTCCTGCCAGGTTTTTTGTTTGTTTTGCTTTGGTTTTTTCCCTCAGTTTTGGATTATTGTTGTTCAGACAGTTGCTAAGTCATGTCTGACTCTGCCACTCCGTGGACTGCAGAACCCTAGGCTTCCCTGTCCTTCCTTCACCATCTCCTGGAGTTTACACAAACCCATGTCCATTGAGTCGATGATGCCACCCAACCATCTCATCTTCTGTCATCCCCTTCTCCTCCTGCCCTCANCCTGCGAATAGGTTCTGTTAGGGTCCTGAGGGTGAGATGAGGGGTGTTCCACTGTCGTTCTACGCCCTGCTATTTTGCTCCCGGCTTCCCAGGTCACCCGGATCCCTTGTCCTCACTAGCTCGCCCCGAGAAGATGCAGGCCCTCTTGGGACAGCGGTAGGCTGCAGGCCCGGGAGCAAGGCGTCAGCCACGCTGCCGCAGTGCTGAGCCACTCTGCGGGGAGCACGTGGCCCTTTCAGGAAGTGTTCCAGGGAACGGCTGTCGGGATGCGTGGATGACCTTGAGCTCGTAGCCCTTGGATTCCTCGCCGGGGCCGTGGTCTCATTGTTGAAAGGGACGAAGCTGTCCTCGACTGCATTACGACTGTGTCCTGGGCATGTAGACAAGGGTTTCTGTAAGCCGCATATGGGAACTCTGGTACAACCTGATCTTTCCGCGCTGCCTGTTGGCCTTGTGTGTGGGTTCTCAGTTTTTCTTAGAAGCCGACTGAATCCCTTTAGGTGTTCATATTTACGAGTATTCGGATTGCTAGGCTCTTCTAACAGATGGGAGACCGTAGGAATAAGACTTCTACTTTGTGAAAGCTATGGTCTAGGGGCCAAATAAAAGCTATTTGGATTGCAATCGGCTTTTGCCTTCAGGAAATTAGCGATATGGTATCAAAGGGCTGTGCTTGATGATATAAAACGCCTTAGAAGCCTATTGTATCACTTGGCGTTGGACAGCTTTGTAGGGTAGTAATGGGGTGCGTGGGCCAGTTAAGAGTTGACCCAGGTTAACACTGCCATAGGCTAGCTGGTGGTGACTGGGTATGCCAAGGAAATTGATTGCTGGTGCTTTTTCTGGTAAGAAGGTTGAATGAGGAGATAGTTATCCTGTTACAGAAGTATTTGGATACCTGATACCTTTATTTGAGGCTTAGATAGGAGTTTGGAATACTAGATGCTGATTCCGTTGTCTCTGAGCTGGGGAATTTGACCTTATTGACCAAGACATTTAAGGTGATTTCCAGAAGTGGTTTTCTGTTTTGTTTTTAATGGGATCTTAGTTCCCCAGGCCAGGGCTGAAACCTGTGTCCCTTGCGGTGGAAGCCCAGAATCTTAACCACTGGACTGCCAGGGAAGTCCCTCCCTGATTTTTCTGCTTTGAAAATTAAGGTTAGGCTCCCTAAAGTACTGACTGGTCCTGCCAGGTTTTTTGTTTGTTTTGCTTTGGTTTTTTCCCTCAGTTTTGGATTATTGTTGTTCAGACAGTTGCTAAGTCATGTCTGACTCTGCCACTCCGTGGACTGCAGAACCCTAGGCTTCCCTGTCCTTCCTTCACCATCTCCTGGAGTTTACACAAACCCATGTCCATTGAGTCGATGATGCCACCCAACCATCTCATCTTCTGTCATCCCCTTCTCCTCCTGCCCTCAGTCTTTCCCAGCATCAGGGTCTTTTCCAAATTGGCTCTTCTCATTGGGTGGCCAAAGTATTGAAGCTTCAGCGTCAATCTTTCCAATGAACGTTCAGGGTTGACTTCCTTTAGGACTGACTGTTTTTGTTGTTGTTTTTCTCAATTTTAGACTGTAATAGGCTCAATATGTTACACAAAATCCAGAATTAAAAATTTTGTCATTGATATGTTTTCCAAAAGTCTATATGTAGCATAGTACCCTTCAACTTGTCTTTGATGGAATGTTCTTGTTGAATAATGGTGGTGAACCTAGCCTGTGCGGAAGACTGTTGGATAGTGAACAACTAACTCTGCCCTAAGGAGTGGTATTTACTTGCCTTTGATTACGTAGCTATTTGTAATGAAGAAAGCTCCCAGCTCACCTTGAATCCGACAATTGAAAGCTCTTAAAAATGACTCTCTGAGGCCTTTTAGAACCCTTGTGTGTGTGCCCCTTCTGTTTGCTCTTTCAGATGACCACTACGCAGGTAGACTGCAGGGACTTCAAGTGGTCCTGACCTTAAACTTGAGCAATCTTTTTCTCAGAAAGCTAAATAAGAATGAACATTTTGCTTTGTTTTCTTTTATTCCTTCCACTGCTTTTTCATTTTAGGCTCATAAAGTTAGACTCTTAAAGCTAGTAAAAACTTTGACCAGCCGTCTCTTTATAAGGCATTCTGGGTATACACATGTTCTAAGGGCCATGCAGTTTTGTTAAGTTCCTGTAATCTTTTCATTTTCACCTGCAAATGCATAAATATCTTGGGGAGCTGTTTACAAAATGGGTATCTATAACCAATTACTTGACATCTTGGAGCTCTGCCAGGTAAAGCTTAAGGTTTTTCTACTTTTTAAAATTTCTTAAGTACCCAAGATTTGCCCAGTGTTTTCAGGATAAACCAAAATGGTAGCAAGGATAGGAAGATCCCACATCCAAGGTTTTCATTATATTCCTTTTCATATAATTTCCAAATTATATGAAACGTGAACCTCATGTACATTTAGCATGCCCTAGTACTGTTAAGAAATAAAGTTATCTTTACTTTGTTGATTACCACATAATTCCACATCAAATTTTGTGGGATAGAGATATCAGTCAGAGAAGGCTTCATAGAGATGGCCCTTGAGCTGATCCAGGAGGAAATGGGTAGGACTTTAAGAACAAAGGAAGAATGTTAGTGGGTACAGGTGGGGGCTGGATTTTGTCTCATTCTGGAGAAGGTAGAGGGCAGTGAAGTTATTAGGTGGTGAAGGTCTCTAGAACAGAGCCTCAGAAGCAGACAGAGAAACTTCATTTATGTGAGCTCCAAGAACTTGAAACTGTGGCTTGTTTTCTAAATTGAAATGGGGTTGTCAGTATTAAAAAAAACGCGTGTCTTATTTTTATTTCAGGTAAAGTGGAGTAGTGGCTTTGAATATGTTTTCTATGTAGGTGAAAGTATATTTTGGTACCTAATCCCATTAGCTATATATATTTTGTACAGACCTATGATTTTAAGACATCCCAAAGTAGCATAAGACCTCAAGATAATTACCATATTAAAAAATTAAATAGAAAATTAATATCACATATCAAGAAAGTAGGAATAAGATGATTTGAATTTGAAAGAAGCTTGAGACTGTAGACTAGCTATTACCTTTGCCTGCCTCTGTCTTCCATCCCAAGGCTCAGTTTAAAACATTTCTTCCTTCCATTTCATGTTCAAAACATGTGGGGCTCTGATTTTGCTTACCTGAACTTTCATTAGTGTGAGAAACTGAATATTTTTCCCAGTTATCATTGAGAACACCAAAAATACACAAGATGCTAATATACATAAAAATCAAGGTGATTTTTGGGTTGTCTTTTGTAATAGATTGTTAGCACTGATGATGACATCTTGAAATAAGCTAAGTAAGAGTTGTTTGGCTTATATATGTAGTCTTGTAACAGAACTGCTTGTTTATAGGTTGGTATGAAAAGTTTTCCTCCAATGCTTTTAGAGCACATAGTTATTTCAGTTAGAAAAAACAAGGGATTCTTTTAAATAGAAAGCTTTACTAATGGGTGAAATTATTTTGAAAGAATGACTCAATCTTGTTATGGGTAAAACCTTAGGAAGAACCTTTGTGGATATCATTTTAAATAGAATGAAAATGTGGATACAATTGTGTTCTTCACAGATGTGGGGTTAAATGATGGATTTAAAATGAGAATTACCGAGGGTGTGGAGAAAAGGGAACACTCTTCCACTGTTGGTGAGAATGTAAATTGATACAGCCACTATGAAAGACAGTATGGATATTCCTTAAAAAACTAGGAATAAAACCACCATGTGACCCAGAAATTCCACTCCTAAAATTGAAAAAGACACATGTGTCCCACTGTTCACTGCAGCACTATTTACAGTAGCTAGAACATGGAAGCAACCTAGAGGTCCATGGACAGATGAATGGATAAAGAAGTTGTGGTACATATACACAATGGAATATTACTCAGCCATAAAAAGGAATGCATTTGAGTCAGTTCTAATGAGGTGGATGAACCTAGAACCTATTATACAGAGTGAAGAGAGTCAGAAAGAGAGAGATAAATACCATATTCTAACATATATATGGAATGTAGAAGAATGGTACTGAAGGACTTATTCACAGGGCAGCAGTGGAAAAACAGACATGCAGACTAGACTTACGGACGTGGGGAGAGGACAGGAGAGGGTGAGATGTATGGGAGGAATAACATGGAAACTTACATTACCATATGTAAAATAGATAGCCAACGGGGATTTGCCATATGGCTCAAAAACTCAAACAGGGGCTCTGTATCAACCTAGAAGGGTGGGATGGTGGGGGGAGATGGGAGGGAGTTTCAAAAGGGAGGGGGTATATATATGTATACCTATGGCTGATTCATGTTGAGGTTTGACAGAAAACAGCAAAATTCTGTATAGCAATTATCCTTCAATAAAAAATGTTAATTAAGAAAATGAAAATTACCTAGGTCATAGTTTTTTTCCTCCTCTGACTTGATTTCTTTTATGTTACAGTCTTAATTTTGTGTCTGGGGATTGAAATAGAGATAGTATATCTGTTTGCTCNAGCAAAATTCTGTATAGCAATTATCCTTCAATAAAAAATGTTAATTAAGAAAATGAAAATTACCTAGGTCATAGTTTTTTTCCTCCTCTGACTTGATTTCTTTTATGTTACAGTCTTAATTTTGTGTCTGGGGATTGAAATAGAGATAGTATATCTGTTTGCTCAGTAAAAAATATACTTACATTTTAACTATGCAAAACCATGACATGTGCTATTAACATCTGTTTCTTTAGACTTGCACTCAATCTCCTCATTGTTTATTTACACCTTATATTTAGATCACTTATTTGAATGTGTTGTCACTTTAGTCTTAAAATTCATTTAAAACTAGAAACCTTGAGGAGTGGCTGAGTCAGATGAATATTAATCTGGTAAGCTGTTTTTTCCTAGAAAAGGGTGATTAAAATTGGTTCAGGGTGTTCAGGGTGGAGCCTTCCAGTTCTGGCTCTAGTGATTGGGTTTATACAGTTGAGTGCAGTGATAGTGATAAGCTTTTTGTACCAGATGGGGTGAGATTGTGCTTCTAAGAGTATGAACTTTTGCTTATTGGCTCTGGTCTTTAAAGCTTGAGGATTAAAAATTGGTTTTTTTTATTTGTTGTTGTTGTTGTTAATAGAGTTGTTGATAGGAGACTTTTCTAATGCCAGTTTGTATAGTTTCTTTGTTTTACAATCTACATATATATCACATCTTGCTTTTTGCTGTGTGGGTGTTAAATGTGCTATGAGTATACCTTTAGAGGAAAAGCTTTAAAATAGTGTGAAATAAATGTCTTTATACATCTCAACGTACTTTCAAGCATCACGATGCACTCAAACCAAATTAATTAGAAAAATCTAGATTTCAGTTAATACCTGTGCTTTAACTTTTAAGACTCTTTGTTACAGAGGCATAGTTTGCTTTGAAAAAAGTTAAAAGTAATTTCTTAAATTTCTGGAGATGAGATCATGCTCTCTGTAAAACCAGTTTTATAGACAGCTGTTGGACCTCATTTTTAGGTGATCAGCTTTTGGCCTTGAACAAGTCGCTTAAGGGCTCAAATAATTGGCCTTTTCATCTGTCAAATAGCATACTCTGTGCTTTTCTTTTATCTATTCTTTTTGCATCAAAGATCGATCAAATCATTTGTTAGAAATTGTTCATTTAATCAGAAGGATCGGGTTTTCTCTCCTTTTCTATTGGCATGATTTGTTACCGATTTGTGTAGCGTAACCAGTCTTTAGCTTAATTTTACTTTTGTTAGTTTTTTTTTCCCCCAGGTGCCAGTTTGTTGCCTTTTGTATTTGCCCCTTTTGTTGTCTAGTAAATTCAGTTAAAGTGAACTATTTGAAAGTAAGTGACAGACATCACGATACTTCATCCTTAAAATCGTTGGCATTAATCTCCCAGCAAGGACATACTCCTCCAAAAATGCAATACCGTATCACAATTCTAAATCTAATATTGATACAATACTGTTGTCTAGGATATAGTCTGTATTCAAATTTTTTACTTCTATCAATAATATCCTTCAAGTTGTCCTCAACCCACCTCATCCCTCCCTCAATTCAGTAGCTAGTCAAGGATCACCCTAAATTTAGTTGTCATGTTTAAGGATCTCGGTTAAAGATCCTTTCTAGAAAGGTGATAATATATTTAAAAGTAAACTTGATATATAATACTTAATGGAAAGTCCTCACTAGTCTAATACAGTGGTATCTGTTAGATATCTCATTATGCTAATTCTCTGTTTTGTGTCTAGGCTCTTTTGTGTGGCAGCTCAGAATGATGGATCAAGCCAGATCAGCATTCTCTAACTTGGTATGATTTTAAGATATATTTCTCTGTCACCAGTTTGCAAGAGTCTGAAGCATATGAGGATGCTTTTCACCCAGTATGCAAGAAAAAATACCCAAAACTATCATCAGTTACTCATTTATGTTTGAAGTGGTGGTCTTGAGGTGTAATAGATCTCATAAAGGAAGCTTATATTCAGTCTTGAGTAGAGTTAATTATGGAAAATCATGTAAGAAGTTTCAGGGCATAGTGAAGAGATAGTCAGGTAGTTCAGATAAACTAAAGAAAGCACTGGTCAAAATGTCTATCAGCAGACATGAGATGAAGGCCAGTGTATGAACCAGCCCTCTTCTGCTATTGACAGAACTGGGCACAGGGAAGTGTGCTAGCTTGAAAAGGGAACTTCTTTTTCCTTGAGAATGTACAGCAAGTCATAGTAATGGTCCAATAACACCTGATCAAGCTTCCTTTAAATGTCTCAGTTCCCTTTCTTCTCCTTCATAATGCTTTCTTTCTTTTTTTTTTAAATCTCAGTTTGGTGGAGAACCATTGTCATATACCAGGTTTAGTCTGGCTCGGCAAGTAGATGGTGATAACAGTCATGTGGAGATGAAATTAGCTGCAGATGAAGAAGAAAATGTTGACAGTAACATGAGGGGTAACCAAACCAGTATCACAAAACCAAAAAGGTTAAATGGATATATCTGCTACGGGATCATTGCTGTAATCATCTTTTTCTTGATTGGTAAGAACAGCCATTCAAAACTTTAAAAATTCCTTGTCGTCAACTCTAGGAAGTTTGTTCATCCAGCTCAGCAAACATTTATGTAGTGCATTGTGCAAGATACTAGGAATACAGTGATGCTTAAGATTTTACAGCTGCCTTTGAGGTTAGCTTGGTAGGAGAAGAGCAACACAGGAATCATTTCAGTGTAATGTGCAAATGTTACACTAGAAATTTGCACAGGTTATTTGTAGCATAGATGTTGGACCTGAGGATTCACAGAAGGCTTCTGGGAAGAAAAGTTACCTTTGCTTTGAAGAGCTAACTGTTTAAAATGAAATTATTATATAATAGATTGAATGGTTTAAAATAGACAAAGCTGAGATGTGTTATTTACTTTCAGATGCCTTACAGTTTAATTAATGCCAGCATTTTCAAGGAATAACTGAAAATATTAACAGTTCTTACAGGAACAGAGTATAAATGAAATTCTTTGAGTTCAGCTCTGAAACTTTTTATCCTTAGGATTTATGATTGGCTACTTGGGCTATTGTAAACGTGTGGAACCACAAGGTGATTGTGGGAAACAGGCAGGAACACAGCCTACGTGCCTAGAGGAGACAGAAACTGTCGAATCAGAAGAAGAGCAGCTCCCTGGAGTGCCTCGCATATTCTGGGCAGACCTCAAATCAACGTTGTCAGACAGACTGGATGCCGTAGACTTTGCCAGGGCCATCAAGTAAGCCTGAGCTGCTTCACAAGTTCAACCTCAGTGCCTAAGCAAATACTATTAGTTTGCCATGGAATAGAACAAGGGTGATAGTCTAGAGGAAAAGCTGTTTAGAATCTGTGAGACACTTTCAGTCAAAGGGTAGTGAAAGTGAAAGTGTTAGTTGCTCAGTCGTGTCCATTCTTTGTGACCCCATGGACTGTAGCCCACCAGGCTTCTCTGTCTGTGGAATTCTCGAGGCAAGAATACTGGAGTGTGTAGCCATTCCTTTCTCCAGGGGATCTTCCCAACCCAGGGGTTGAACTCAGGTCTCCCGCATTGCAGGCAGATTCTGCCCCCTCCCCGTGCCCGCCCCCCTGCTTTTTTTTTTTTTTT
>SJYV01005163.1:2349024-2365161 GCA_006410875.1 Neotragus pygmaeus | reverse complement strand
CCCCACTCCAGTACTCTTGCCCCTCCCTGTGCCCGCCCCCCTGCTTTTTTTTTTTTTTTTAAGAAAATTCATAGGCTCTTGGCCTGTTTGTCATGTGGTTCTTTGTAGCCTGTTGGCTTGCTGTCAGACTTTGTTCTCTGATTTTCCATCTCATCCCCCTGTAAGTCATGCTGAGCCCTGCTACTATCCATAAAGGGATCCGCAGCTCTTTTCATCCTCTGGCTCGGGACTAACTGACAGCCCAAGTCTCAAGTGTTTCTTGATTTCTTCTGGTTCTTACTCAACCCACACCCTAAGAAGTGTCCTTCAGGTTTCTGTCTTTAGACTGTTCTTTTTGGCTGCACTGGGTCTTCAATGCTACGTGCACGGGCTTTCTTTAGTTGCAGTGAGCAAGCGCTGCTCATCTTTTACCTTTCGTTAACCCCGAATAGTTTCAATGGGACAATAATTCTTCTGGTCTTAAATGAGAAATCTTGGCATTTTTACTTCTTCTGGTGAATATTTTGGATAAAGTGAGGGTGAGGCTATAGTCTCAAAAAAGATTATATAACTGATGTGATGTGTGTATTTACAAAGAGTCATGAGATATCAAAACGAAGAGGAGTTTTGCTTCTGGGATATTCAGAATGCTTCAAGAAGTGAAATTGAAGCTGTATGTCTTGAATTCACCAACGGTAACACTGTCTTTCATTTCGCTTACAGCAGATCTTATGGAAACTACTCATTCCCCTAAAATTACCCTAAGCAGATATATAGGGATGAGGCTTTACAGTAGATAAAGAGGTTTAATTTCTTCAAATATAGATGCTTCTTTTTTTTCCCCCCCTTCTAAGCTTGTCTCTATCTGATTAATCCAGAATTTGGGGGTCACAGTTGTTTTATTGAGTTATGCTTTTAAGACAACTTGCTTGATTAAGTTAAGTTGTGTTTAAGTTAAAATTTAGTTCATTTAACAGTTTTTTCCCTTCCAGGATGCTGAATGAAAATTCTTATGTCCCACGTGAGGCTGGATCTCAAAAAGATAGCAGTTTGGCTTTTTTTATTGAAAATCAATTACGTGACTATAAACTCAACAAAGTCTGGCATGATGAACATTTTGTTAAGATTCAGGTCAAAGGCAGGTATGTTGAAAGATGGTAACCTCATTTTATAGAATTAGCTATTCTCAGGTGTGCTAATTATTGTCTGACTCTTTGCGACCCCATGGACTGTAGCCCACCAGGTTCCTCTGTCCATGGAATTCTCCAGGCAAGAATACTGGAGCGGGCAGCCACTCCTACCATCTTGCCTGGTAGGATCTTCCCGACCTAGGGATCGAACCTGGGTCCCTGCATTCCAGGTGGACTCGTTACCATCTGAGCCACCAGGGAAGCCCTGATGATAGCAAAAATGAAGTCGATCTGTCGTGTCCGACTCTTTGCAACCCCATGGACTGTAGTCTACCAGGCTCCTCAGTCCGTGGGATTTTTCCAGGCAAGAATACTGGAGTGGGTTGCCATTTCCTTCTCCAGGGGATCTTCCTGACCCAGGGATCGAACCCAAGTCTCTCACATTGTAGGCAGACGCTTTTACCATCTGAGCTACCAGGGACGCCCCAATTATAGCAAAGACCTTCAAAATAAATAATGTATGTCAAATGTTAAATGTATTAAATCCATTTAAATTTTTTCTCAAAGATGCCTTCGCTTCATTTTCCCTTAATCTTTTTTTTTTCCTTGCAGTTCTCAAAACTCGGTGTCTATAGTGAGTACAAGTGGTGACGGCAGTCAGGCATACTCAGTGGAGAATCCTGAGGGTTACGTGGCATATAGTAAGGCTGCGACAGTTACTGTGAGTAAGGCAAAGCCATGCATGATACTTTTCCCCCTGTTGAATAGCTCGCAAACTCATTGTCTTTCCTGTTCTTAGTATAAGTTTACTTGTAAAATGTAGCTGGTCATGGGATATTTTTGTTCTCATCCCTCCTATACCACAGTTAAAATCCCGAGTCCTCAGCTTGGTCGGCAAGGCCCTAAGTAATTCGACTACTCTGCTCTTCACTCACTCTGCTGTGGCCACTCTCACCTCCCTGCTGTTCCTCAAACGTGCTCCCACCTCAAGGCCTTTATAGATCGCTTTTCCCTTTGTCCCACTCCTCCCTTAAATATCAGCATGGCCTCTTCTCTCCATAGCACTGGAGTCTCTTCTCCAGCATTTCTTCCCTAGGGAAGTCTTCTTTGATTATCTTATCAAAAATGTCCTTCCTCCAGTCCCTTCTTACCCTGTAAGTACAAAGCCTGACATTATTCACTTGTTTCCACACTAGAATGTAAGCTACACAAAGGGCTAGGGGTTAGTTTCATTTTCTGCTATGTCACAGAGCCTTGGACAGTGCCTGACACATGCTAGTGTTTACTGAATGTATTCATATATCAGATTCACCCTTATGTGGAGGCAGATATAAATAACCATCTTGGCTGGAGTCTAATGTTAGTTTGATGCTTTAATGCTTGATCTTTTAAAATTTATGCAACTTTGGCCAAACTACTATAGAAGTTGAAAAACAGCTAGCTAGATCTATCTAGGTTTTTTAGGTTAAAAACCACATGTTTATATGCCAGAGTCTTATCTGAAGACTGTCTTCTGAGCCAAATGAAGTTTTATGGTTATTCTGTCTTCCTGATTGCCTGTGCTATATCACTTTAACTGGACACTCAAAGCCAGTGTTTTGGAGGTAGGTTGCAGAGTACATCATGAGAAACGCTGGACTGGAAGAAACACAAGCTGGAATCAAGATTGCCGGGAGAAATATCAATAACCTCAGATATGCAGATGACACCACCCTTATGGCAGAAAGTGAAGAGGTGCTAAAAAGCCTCTTGATGAAAGTGAAAGAGGAGAGTGAAAANAGATCAGAGTAAAGCCTGTCTCTTATACACATCTCAAGGGCTTATAATGGAAAGACAGTGGTTGTCTTGGAAGGGTTTTTATTATTTATATTTTGAATTCTCTTTAAGAGTTAGTTAAGCTTTATTGTGCAACCACATTGGAGTGGAAGTGTTTTTTACTTTTTAAATTGATGTATAATCCATATACCATAAAAATTACTCTTTAAAGTATACTATTCAGTTTTTAGTATATACACAGGTTGTGCAACTACCATCATGATCTAATTCCCACATACTTTCATTATATCATAAAGATACCCTATGTCATTTTCAGTTACTCCCCATCCTTCCCTCCTTCTAGTCCCTGGCAATCACTAATCTACTCTGTTGCTATGGATTTGCCTCTTTTGGACATTTTATATGAGCAGAATCATACAATATTTTGCCTCTTTTGACTGGCTTCTTTTCACTTAGCATAATGTTTTCAAGGTTCATCCATGTGTACCATGAATCAGCACTTCATTTCTTTTTGTGACTGAAGAGTATTTGATGTAAGGCTATACCACCTTTTGCTTGTTTACTTGTCAGTTGACAGACATTTAGGCTGTGTCTACTTTCTGGTTTTATGAATAATGCTACAATAAACATTCATTTATATGTTTTAGGTGAATAGATATTTCTGATTATCTTGTGTGTCTACCTAGGAGTGAGATTGCTGGGTCGTATGGTAACTCTATGTTTAGCTTTTGGAGTATATAACATTTTTGAAATGACAATGTTTTAGAAATGGAAGAGAGATTAGTGCCAAAAGTTGAGGGTGAAAACAAATGGCAACTGGAAGAATCTTTGTGGTGTTAAAACTAATTGTTTGGTATTTTGATTGATTGTTTAGAACTTAATACGTACAAACACATGAATGAGTGCAAGTAAAACTGGGGAAGTCTGAATAATATACGTAGATTGTATTGTAGCAATGTTAGTATTCAGACTGTTAGTTCTGCAGACTTTGACTAAAAGAAAACTGGGCAAAGTTTACAGTGGATCTCTATTATTTCTTAAAACTACAAATGAATCTACAATTATCTTGTAAAAATTTCAGTTAATTTCTTTAAAAAAGTTAAATTTTAAGGCAAGTATTTTTTCCTATACATGTTAGCTGTTGAAATGTTGGAAGTATTGGTGTAGTCTGCTGTAGCCCTTTGTCTTTCAGTATATGTTCAGTATGTATTCTTTTAATTTTTATTGATTAGATCGTCATTTCCTGAGCTTTATGTGTATTTCTTTAGGTGGCAAATGCTGAAAGTTTAAATGCAATTGGTGTCTTGATATACATGGACCATAGTAAATTTCCCATTGTTAACGCAAATCTTCCAGTTTTTGGACATGTGAGTTTTTATTTCTTGACTAAATAAATTACTGGGTTCTACAGATTGATGCTGGGTTCCATCTACATTAATAGCACTAGAACTATGCCTTCCTTAAATACTTTTTTTGCCCTTGGAGAATTTTAGCAGTAAGTGAGAATACGAATTACATGACTTTGAAACCTAATTATTACTTATTGCTAAAAATACTTTACCAATAGTACCTTGAGTTAAGAATTTAACATATGCCATATAAAAACAAAAGTCATATATTATAGAGCCACTCAGATTTTCAGACTATAAATGTAGGTTATAGCCTCATACAGAATGTTAATCTTATAGGGATTTCTTGAATAAATGTGTGAGCTAATTACTCTTTTGTTTTACTAGGCTCATCTGGGAACAGGTGACCCTTACACACCTGGATTCCCTTCTTTTAATCACACTCAATTTCCACCATCTCAGTCATCAGGATTGCCCAACATACCTGTCCAAACAATTTCCAGAGCCGGTGCAGAAAAGCTATTTCAGTAAGTTCTTATTTGAAAGCAATCTTGCAGGGTCAAGTTTTATGATTAGGGAGAAATAATAATCTGTTGATTTGATAAAATCTTAAAACAATTGGCTGTAATTTTCCACATGTTGGGTGTTGGGGGGATGGTTAGCTGTTAACTTGATGTATATAAAAATGAAATTTTTCCTCTATAAAGTGATCTTAATAGACATTCGATTCATTAAACTTGAAGAGACCTTATTCAGTCCACCCAGTGAATTTCTTGTGTAATATTGTTGGCATACCTTCTGCTGAATACTTCCTGTGGTTAAAGCATTTTGTTACCTATGGCAACATTCAGTTATTGGAGAAGATCTGTTAGAATTTGTGTTGGGTTGAAATCTTATTCCCTGGAATATCCATTAGTTCTGTACTTTCTTTTTTAGTAACAGAATGATTTATTTCCTTGTCTATAGATTGAATATCCTCAGTTCTCATGACAGTTTCCCAGATGCTTTATAGTCATAATTACCCCTTCTGGGGCTAGAGTACTAGTATGTACATGTCATTAATTTTTATCTTGATCTGGATATAACCCCTCGTATTGGCAGGGGATGTTAGTCTATTTTCAAACATTCATGTGAGCATTTATTTGCTATGTGACATAGAATAAGTTACTCTAACCACATTGGTAATGTTTGATGTAATTGTATAGCTGAAGTGTATTCTACTTAGTAGGATTACTGATATCAAATGAAGAGCCATCTACATGCAAGGACTTTATATATGACTATTAATAATGTGTCTAAGAGGTTTTTGTAATAGGTGATTCTTTTTGACTAAAACCAAACTTAGAATCAGCTACTTCTTCCTACTACCTACAAGCCTTTCGTAATCTGTGAAGCCAGCCCTTTATTTTGTTCTTGCATACTGGGGAGTTAATAATGTTTTGACTTATTTATGTATAGTCCATGGGGTCTCAAAGAGTTGGACACAACTGAGCGGCTCTCACTTTCACTTTCACTTGCCTTGTTAGTGGAGAGTTAGGAAACATGAGAATGTATTAATGTACCTTTATAGATAAGAACCAGAGAAGGCAATGGCACCCCACTCCAGAACTCTTGCCTGGAAAATCCCATGGGTGGAGGAGCCTGGTAGACTGCAGTCCATGGGGTCGCGAAGAGTTGGAAACGACTGAGCAACTTCACTTTCACTTTTCATTTTCATGCTTTGAAGAAGGAAATGGCAACCCACTCCAGTGTTCTTGCCTGGAGAATCCCAGGGATGGGGGAGCCTGGTGGGCTGCCGTCTATGGGGTCGCACAGAGTCAGACACGACTGAAGCGACTTAGCAGCAGCATAGTTAAGAACTTCATTTTTAATCCATCTTGGAGTCTATTTAAAATGTAAATTATAGCTATTCTCTGGCAGAAACACATACATCAGGTGGGATAGGTAATTTTTTAAAAATTCATTAAACTAGGAAGCAACTCATACTTGTCAAATGACTGCCTACAGATCAGAGTAAAGCACAAGTGTTTGGTCACTAGTGAGTAATTTTGTGTGTTCTCTCTATTTGTCCTCTTAACCTCTAAAGTCACTGATTTTGTAAACCTAGAGGAGGTTAACAGTAACTCAGAACTCTGATCTCTACTGTCTGCTTCTAGAAATATGCAAGGAGACTGTCCTGGCATTTGGGGAACAGACTCCTCATGTAAGCTGGTATCGTCACAGGATAAGAATGTGAAACTTAGCGTGAACAATGTGCTGAAGGAGATAAGAATTTTTAACGTCTTTGGAGTTATTAAGGGCTTTGAAGAACCAGGTAAAGATCCTTGGAGACTTTTTGTTTGGTTTTCCTCACTAAAGATGTGGCTAGAGGGAGTGAGGGCAGGAGAGCTGACTGGGCTTGGTTTCTTGAAATGCTAAACCATATCTGTCCTAAAGTGAACTAAAGTTCAAGTGCCAGCTTTAGTAGGAGGTAATAACAGCCTAGAAGGTTAATTTGTTGAACTGACCATTGTGCCTAGGAAATCTCTTTTTAAGTTATTAAATAGACCAGGGGTAAGCAAATTTATTCTTAAGGGGGCAAATAATAAACATGTTGTAGGCCAAACAGTCTCCATTGCAACTCTTCAACTCTGCCACTGCAACATGAACTCAACCATGGACAATATTAATGAATGGGCACACAGGCTGTAGTTTGCCACTATATCTGTTTACTATCAAATAGTCATATCATTTGGCAAGGAAAGCCCTTGGACTTCAGTGCTTACTAGACAGTTAGCGAGCACCAATAAGTAGGCAGTGAGTAACCTTAGATAGTAATGTAGAAAAAAGAGGTTAGTATTGTCATATGAATGTTTAATCCCTGGAGTCCTAAGTCAGATCTGAAGTAAGGATCTCTTACCCTTACTACATATACTACATTTTTTACCTTTCTACTAATGTGCTTATTCTAGACTTCACTATTAGAAAACAGTTTAAAAGCTGTTTGAATAATTTATCTTTTTTTTTTTTTTAATTAAGATCGCTATGTTATAGTAGGGGCCCAGAGGGATGCCTGGGGTCCTGGAGCTGCAAAGTCCAGTGTAGGAACAAGTCTGCTATTGACACTTGCCCAGATACTTTCCGATATGGTCTTAAAAGGTAGAGTACAAATTTTGAGAACTTAAGCACCTATGTACTGTGCTTCTAAATGTTATAATATGCTTTGCTCACTTTTGCCTATGTTCTTATGGTTCATTTGTGCTGGGCCCTAGGATCCAAAGATTCAAGAATGTGATGGGGGTTTGTATGTGTGAGTGGGTGGATATAAGAGTGGCAAGTACCACGGGAGAAAGGCTTAAAAGTAAGCCTTTGTTACATAAACATTCCTTAAAGTTTATTTATTTATTTTTGGCTGTGCTGGGTCTTCATTGCTGCACAGGCTTTCTCTACTTGAGACAAGTGGGGGCTACTCTTTGTTGAGGTGTGTAGGCTTCTTCTTGCCGTGCCTTCTCTTGTTGCAAAGCATAGGCCCTAGGACCTGGAGCTTCAGTAGCCGGAGCACGTGAACTCAGTAGTTGCGGCTCCTGGGCACTAGATTGCAGGCTCAATAGTTGTGGCACACGAGCTTAGCTGCTCTGCAGCATGTGGGAGCTTCCTAGACCAGAGATTGAACCCAAATCTTCTGCATTGGCAAGCGGATTCTTTATCACTGAGCCAACAGGGAATCCCTAGACCTGAATTATTAAGTACAAAGTAAGTTGTCTTTTGTTGTATCTGCCTTTGACTTTGAAACAGTTTTCTGTGCAGTGTCTTCAATGTACTGGAAATCATGAGTTTCTCTGAGACACTGAAAAGCATTGTATTGGGCCCTAAATTCTCTTTGACATATCCAGAATGATACCGCAAGTCTAACATGGTCCCTAAGGAATCTGTTTGAAAGCAAGCAGTGTCATACCTCTGCACTATGTTCTATAGTTTGATTATAGAATGACAATATATAACTTTATAAATAAAATATTCTATATTTGATTTGTAAGTATATTATATAGTATATGATATGTTTATGTAAGAAAGGCTCACTTTCAAGCCTTTGTCATATGGTACTTGCCACTCTTTTATATCGACCCACCCACACATGCAAACCCCCATCACAATCTTGAATCTTTGGGTCCTAGGGCAAGTTGCAATGCTTAACTCATATACAAAAGTAAGTTAATGCAGAAAAAGATGTACCTGGGGGAGGGGGAGGAGTGAAGTGGAGGGTAGTGGCCCATAAAAGCCCCAAAGGAGCTATCATTAATTTCTCTGAAAACTCACTCTTTCCTAAACTTAAATTTGTGAGTTTTAATTCTATCTCAAATATTTGTTTTTAAAGTAATCTGGTATTTTAAGTGACTTCTAGGCAAATGGTTTCAAAGTAGATGCTTTGGTTGTGATTTCAAATAGCTCTTGGTCTGGAAGTCATGGGACTCAAAGAATGGAATGTAGGAGTGAGGTCTAGTAAGCTGGTCCCTACTGTGTACTTAAGGTCTTATTTGCAAATGATCGCCTATTACTTTTAAACTTTATTTCTATTTCTTCTTTTGGTTCTTTTCACTTGGGGCCTCAAAAGGAAAATAAATAGTTTTGAATCTGTAATCTGAAATTTCTGATGCATCTTAAGTCAGTTACCAACCTGTAAACTTTCCCAAGATAGAACTAACTTTTTGTTGTCTCTTAGGTCATTTTAAACCCAGCAGAAGCATTGTTTTTGCCAGCTGGAGTGGTGGAGACTTTGGAGCTGTTGGTGCCACTGAATGGCTAGAGGTATTATCTATATCTCATCCATGCCCAGAATGGGCTTCCCACTTGTAGTTGCTTATCTTCCAAAAACCATACTCTTTTAGATTTGTTTATATCACTTTTTACCTTTGTATATTTAGTTTCAATAAAATCCAAACTTAAGAAATCCCTAATGATAGCTCTGTCGGTGATAACTGGATTAATACATACTAGTACATTCGTATTTTTCCTTTTCCAGGGATACCTTTCCTCATTGCATTTAAAGGCTTTCACTTATATTAATCTGGATAAAGCTGTTGTTGGTAAGTGTCTTTTCTTTAGTATCTTTTCATGATAAATTTATAAACTACTTATAAAATAGAAGAAGAAAGCTTTCTAAAGCAGCACTTGTTATTTTTTACAGTCTACACTGGACATAGCCAGATCAAAAGATTGACATAGCTCTCTCTTAAATAATACATTAAATTATATGGGTGTGGATTGTCTTGCCTAGAGCAGTGGTTCTTTACGTGGTCCCAGATCAGCAGCATCAGGATCACTTGGGAACTGTGAGAAATGCAAAATGTCAGGCCCTACCCTAGACCTTTTGAACCAGAATTTGGGCCATACCATCTAGCAAACTGTTCTAACAAGTGCTCTATGTGATTATGATGCAGTAAAGTTTGAGAACCACTAGTTATCTACTTTGGACCAGGAGGAAATAAACCATACCAATAGAATGGTACTTCGGGAGACTAATTCACAACTTGCTAGATTGTGGCATCATGGATAGAAATATAAGATAATCAAACTTCTGAAAGAGTCTGGTGTTACTGAAAATACAGATGTAGCCAGTGGATAAAGTGGAGAGTAATGAAATGTCTATTTGGGGAAGAAAAAGGAAGGAGTTACAATTAAACTAAATTTTATTAGTGACTATTGCTATTTTACCTTTGCAACAAAATGTATTGAATATAACAAGCTTGCTGTAGCTAATAGATGACTACCCTAACTTGGGTAAACCAAAAAGTTACAAAAATACAAATCGTTAACATTAAATATGCAAACTCAAGGACTAAGAGCTTCAGTTGAGTGAAATTTGGTGTTTAGCAGTCACTCAAGAGCTTGACTCCTCAACCACTTTTTTGTCTACTTCATAAAGAGGGATAGTTGTTGTATATGCCATCGATCTAGGTTATTGTCCTCCTGTTTGCCAAGTAGTTTTAGCTGTAGAAGTAGTAGTGTGCAAACTGCTTGACTAAAGGAGGAGCAATGTTAATCTCTTTGCAGGTACTACCAATTTTAAAGTTTCTGCCAGCCCTCTGTTGTATTCACTTATTGAGAAAATCATGAAAGATGTGAGTATATCCTTGATCATGAAAGTGTAATGAAAGTTAGACAAAATATTAGGATGACAAACACTTATATTGAACTGTAGGTGTCTATGAGGGTTGTCTAGAGTCAGAATGTTAAGGAAGGGTTCAGTTCAGTTCAGTCGCTCAGTCGTGTCCGACTCTTTGCGACCCCATGAATTGCAGCACGCCAGGCCTTCCTGTCCATCACCAACTCCCGGAGTTCACTCAAACTCACGTCCATCGAGTCAGTGATGCCATCCAGCCATCTCATCCTCAGTTGTCCCCTTCTCCTGCCCCCAATCCCTCCCAGCATGAGAGTCTTTTCCAATGAGTCAACTGTTTGCATGAGGTAGCCAAAGTACTGGAGTTTCAGCTTTAGCATTATTCCTTCCAAAGAAATCCCAGGGCTGATCTCCTTCAGAATAGATTAAATGAACTTAGACCATACCTGAGACTTAAATAAGAAAGCCAGATGAAATACTCATTGAATAAAAACAGACATATGAATGACTATAGTTTTGAATGAGCAGGGAAAAAACATTGGAGTGATTAAAGCTGGAGACGAAAAAGGGTCAGGGAACTTGACCTTGATTCCATGGGAAACTAGGGAGTTACTCTAGGGTCTCCCAACAGGGCAGTAATGTGTTTGCAGGTTAGGCTGGCAGGAGTATAAAATGTGTTGGAAGGAAGAAACTAGAAAGAAGATAGTAGGCAGAACATAAAGACTAATAAGCACTCTTAAAACTGGGTGAAGCCCCCTTTAAAATGTTAAAAAGGAAAACCTTTTTTCTCATAACTAAAAGAACTAACAGCACAAGCCTAGAAGGAATAACTTCAGAAATTATGAATTAACTGTTTAAAGAAATTTTTTTCAAGATGATATAATGAAACATTTAATATTTTAAATAAATGTTTATAGAGAAAAATGTTAGTGACTAGTCTGAATGAATAAATCCAGAAAGGTTCATTGTAATCATAATTTATTTTACAGGTGAAACATCCACTTACTGGGCTGTCTCTGTATCGGGACAGCAACTGGATCAGCAAAGTGTAAGTTGAGAAAGGTGAATGAACAGCTAACAGGAAAGCAGGGTCACTCAACAAATAGCACCTACTGTGTCCATTCGAGGTTTAAACATAACCTAGCTTTGCATTTACCTGTACCTGGAAAGATTCAGTTTAAGAATTTACTTGAGGGTAGGATAGGGGTGCATGTAGCATAGTCTGTTCTTTAAGACACTTTTTGGCTCTTCTTGTAGGAAGAAACTTTCTTTGGATAATGCTGCTTTCCCTTTCCTTGCATATTCTGGAATCCCAGCACTCTCTTTCTGTTTTTGTGAGGTAAGTCTGAAGAATGGTACAGCAGTATATCTTGGATCTTCTTTGGCCAGTTTTGAAACCACGTTTCCTAGAATGCTTAGTGTGTATTATGTGCAGTTACTGTAATCTTCCTTATTGTCAGTCTTAACATAGAATTTTAATCTCAGCTTAGTTAGCATTTGAGTTTATTTGCTAAAATTTCTTCAGTTATATACGATGACTTTTAGTAACAAGGCTGTCTTTTGGAGAGTGCAAGTATAGAATATTTCCTTCAAAGTTCTACTGGATAATGCTGTTCTTGATGCCTGTTAAATATGATTGTAGATGTTTGTCCTGAGATGTTAGTCTCTTAGGCAGGGATTATAGATAAAAGCACGGAAAAAAAAAAGGCGAGGTTTTTAAGGGACAGAACTTTGAACTGACCAAGTTGTTGGAAAACCAAGATTGGCTTGGTACAAGAGCCAATTAGAAGACACTGAAAGCCAGACAGACTGAAAATGAAGGCCTCTGTGTTGAACTAGCTCTATAGCAGGCTCTTCCAAGGTGTGAAGAGATCCCAGAGTTCAGGGGTTCAGGGTAAAAACTGTTGACTGTTGACTTTGGCATCAGTTGTTGACCCAGTAGAGGCCAGGTCCTTACTAGACTTCCCACTGGGTGTTTTAGCCTGGGATTAGGACAGAAAAAGTGAGGAAGTGATGAAAGGTGTGGATTTAGAGATTAACATAGCTGGAATTCCCCTAACTTTCTGCTAGATCAGCAGTATGAATGGTATTGAAATATTAGGTCATGATGTCTATTTAGTACTTTAGGAAGAACTGAGTGTCAGGTCCCAGGGTTGAGGAAATTTATGGATGATCTCTGTTGACCTTCAGAAGTCTTTTTTTTTTTTTTTTAAGCTGTTCAGAGGTATAGGTAATACCTATACAGATATGTATGTGACACATACAGATAAGCATGTACAGTCTGAAAGTTAAGGACTGAGGTCCGACCAAAGGACTGTCAATGAGATTGTCACCAAGGACAGTGGTAGAGTTGAAGAAATAGTTCCTAAAGTTGTCCAGTGAAAGTAGAGTTCTTGTGAGTGTCTCGTCAGAAAGGTAGCACGAATGCATGATGGGAAATAAGGTAAATTTTTGGCTAAAAGTAACACTTTATATTGAAAGTACATTTCAGGCATGCTCTCCTCTTCTCTCATGCCAAACTTCTCAGGGAGACAAGAACGAGGATACAACCTGTTCTGGCTACAAATCCGTTCAGGGTCTGTGATGTGATGATAAACGGATTCAGTACAGCTTAGGAGAAAGTAAAATGATTCCGGGAGTAGGTTAGGTTCAGAGGAACAAGCAAAAGCTGTATCTTCTGAAAGTAGTGGATAGGAGATAAAGGTGGAGAAGGAATATATTAGAAGCAAAGGAAGAATTATAGTTACTGTTACCTTGATGGGGGAAACTAGAATGTGAAGCTCCTCATCTTATAACCCACCTTTGTTTCCCAGGACACAGATTACCCTTATTTAGGCACTCCCATGGACACCTATGAGACACTGAACGGAGAAGTTCCTCAGCTGAACAAAGTGGCACGTGCAGCAGCAGAAGTGGCCGGTCAGCTTTTGATTAAACTCACTCATGGTGTTGAGCTGAACCTGAACTATGAGATGTATAATGACGAAATACTTCGGTTTGTGAAGGAAATGAACCTATTCAGAGCAGACATAAGGGTAAGTACTAATTAAATCAGGTTCCTACTGGTAAAGTATCAAACAGTCTGCAGAATAGTGTTTAGCTATTCCTTGGGAACAGGACAGGTAGCAAAGTATGTTTTAAAGTGCACTGAAGAATAATGTTGCATAGAATCCACAACTTACTTGAGAGGAAGCTCAGAGACCGCAGTACATAGGACAGACCACAGCAGGTGTTTCAGAATCTACAACAGTGTTATCTCATTCATCTGAAACAATTATCTCTCTCATTCCGTAGTCCTAGCACCCCATAAAGAGGCTGGATGTAAACCATATGAAGATCTCAACTATGAACTTTTAAGATTGGGCCACATGGGTGGAGAGAGGAACATAGCCAGTGGGTTTATTTAGTGTTGATCCTTTGTGTCGAATATTCAAAGTTTTGATAAAACCAAATTAATGTTAATGAGTGGCTTTTATAGTACCAGAAGTCAATTCAACAGATCCCTTAAGTAAAGTAAATCACTGATAACTGAATCTATAAGGATTGGCTTTCTTGAAACTTGAAACTAATTGTAACTGATCAGAAACTGGGACGTAAGAATGGATAATAGTACTATTTTTTGAGTTTAAATATGAGTATGTTACTTAGCTTATAGAGACTGGAACCTTGTATACAATATGCTTATATCTAGCTTTTGCTGACTTGAGCTTGTTTGTGAGTCTCACCCCCTTTTATCAGAATCATTTCAGTTACTACACCTAAATTTAGAAAGGTATGTAGAATAACACCCTTAGAAATATAACGTCTAATAGTGACTTTCATGTCTTTCTGTTTCAGGATATGGGTCTGAATATGCAGTGGCTGTATTCTGCTCGTGGAGACTTCTTCCGTGCTACATCTAGACTAACTACAGATTATAAGAATGCTGAGAAAACAGACAGATCTGTGATGAGGGAAATCAATGACCGTATCATGAAAGTACGTAATCCTTAGAAAAAGAGGAATTCAAGTTTATTCATTTCTAATTGGTAAATCTTGTGTTTCTAAAAAGTAGATTTTATAATTCTAGGAGCCTGGAATCCCTTCCTGCTTTAGAATTCAGCACAAATTTTAAAAAAGATCTAAAGCTAGTATATCTAAACTGAAAATACAGAAGACATTTGACCTAGTATTAGTTTTTTTTAGGCTCTAAAATCATTTTAAAGAAAGGATCAGTAATGATTTTCATATGTTATTTTCTCTATATTTCTGTTTAATTCAGCCCTTAGCTGTTTTATTGTAGTGGAAACTTGTAAAACTTCCGTATGTAGGCTCCAACCAAAAAAGAAACAAAAAACAACCCAGTGCAGTTAGAGTTTACAAAGGAATTGACAGCTTTCCTTACAGTTTTAACATTAGAAAATTAGTAGCTTGGTTCTCAACATTCTTAAAATTCAGGGAAATTTAAACATTAAAGTGAGAGGATGATGGTTGTTTTACTATATCAGGTCATTTTCTCAGGACAAAAGCTGCAGCATTGTGTAAGGTCTATGTTTTGTTTCCGTAGGTGGAATATCACCTCCTCTCACCCTATGTATCTCCAAGAGAGTTTCCTTTCCGACACATCTTCTGGGGCTCTGGCTCTCACACTCTGTCAGCTTTACTGGAGCACTTGAAGCTGCGTAAGAAACTGAACGGTGCTTTTAATCAAACACTGTTGGAAAACCAGTTGGCTCTGGCAACTTGGACTATTCAGGGAGCTGCAAATGCCCTCTCTGGGGACATTTGGGACATTGACAACGAATTTTAAATGTGACACCCATAACTTAATACGAGAACATCAGGGTAGTGTGGTTTCTAGACTTGTATTGGTTATGCTAAATTCTCAGTAGGGCTAAAAAACTAATATTAAAAATCTACCCAATCTTGGTACTACTAGATGTTGGTCTTTAGGCAGCAGCTTTTAATACAGGGTAGGTACTTGCATTTCTAGTTAAATTGAGTAATTTTTTAAAATGTTCACAGTAGAATATTTTCTCTAGAATTTTTAGTGCTTTGTAATGGTAACTGCCTCTTTCCTGTCATAGTTCTGAAAAAGTCAGAACCAGTTATGTGAGCTATTGGTCTAAATCCTAAGGACGTGAGCTGGTTATCTTTTGAGCTGGAGGAGGAAGGTGATACCTGCTGAAGGAGGAAGGTGGTGGCTTAGAGTGATCTTCCATCTTCATTTGATGTTAGACAGACACCAGGCTGTAAGGCTTTACTCTCCACGTGGGGACTCTACCTTCTGTAAGGATTTAGCTGGTTTCCACCTCTGAAAGTGGAATAGTTCACTTTCAGAAGAGATGGGACATGTTTTCTTGCCAATGAGGTCTGAAATAGAGGGCCTTCAGCTGCATAAAACAAGGTTCAACTATTTATCACAGGAGTAAGGCCTTAATGTGGCAACCTCAAGATTATCTATGAAAAGAGGAGACCAGAAAGCCAAAGACCTAGTATATTTTATTTTCCTCTATCCTTTGTCCCATAAACCTTTGTTAGTTTTTTGTTTTCACTTATTCCAAGGTATTTTGAAAGAGAACCAGGTTTTAGGTGTGTAATTTCAAACTCAGTTTATCAGACTTTAGAGAACACACTGCCAAATTTTGGCCAAAGTGTTAATTTTTTGGAAAAGCTTCCTGTCATTTTGGCACTGAGATATTTATTGTTTATTTATCAGTGACAGAGTTCACTATAAATGGTGGTGTTTTTTTTTAATAGAAGATAATTATCGGAAGCAGTGCCTTCCATAATTATGACAGTTATACTGTCGTTTTTTTTTTTTTTT
>SJYV01005163.1:2307638-2348954 GCA_006410875.1 Neotragus pygmaeus | reverse complement strand
TTTTTTTTAATAGAAGATAATTATCGGAAGCAGTGCCTTCCATAATTATGACAGTTATACTGTCGTTTTTTTTTTTTTTTTAAATAAAAGCAGCATCTGCTAATAAAACCCAACAGATACTGGAAGTTTTGCACTTGTGGTCAACACTCAAGGGTGTTAAAAAATAACCGCAAGCCAAATAAAATTATAAAGCTCAGTCTTGAGAATTAAATTTAATTAGTGGTTGCTAATCAAGTTAAACTTCTATTTAGCTAACCAGATAAAAATGGCAGTTCTACTAAATGCAGTGAATTGTGACCAAGTTATAAATTAATGTCACTTAAAAGCTGTGATAGTATTCATACATGCAAAATTTTACAGCTCAATTTATCCAAGATGTAACTTCAATTTGAATTTTGCAAAATTTCCAGTACCTTTGTCACAAACCTAACTCACATTATCGGGAGCAGTGTCTTCCATAATGTATAAAGAACATGGTAGTTTTTGCCTACCACAGTGTTTGTATCGGAGACAGTGATCTCCATATGTTACACTAAGGGTGTACGTAATTATCGGGAACAGTGTTTCCCATAATTTTCTTCATGCAATGACATCTTCAAAGCTTGAAGATCGTTAGTATCTAACATGTATTCCCAGCTCCCTATAATTCTCTATCTTTTAGTTTTAGTTGCAGAAACATTTTGTGGTCATTAGCATTTGGTAGCTAACTTCAACCATTGTAAAATAAAACTACTTCCTTCAAGGTTCTTTGTTTTTAAACCTAATGTGTTTTGTTATATTTGTGGTCTCTCCAGGCCTTCTGTTAGGCAGGATAGTAGCATACATTTATAATGTTTGCTGTTGCCAAGTGAAATTTAACTTTATCCCCTTATTTGCATGTTATCTCCTATAAAGGTAGTTCACACACGTTTGAATCCAGAATTAACCTTTTAGCTTAAAGCAGTAGAAACTTGTATCAGAGTTTGGGGGGAGGGGCAACTGCAGGGTTGAGGAAGGTAAAGTTTGCTAAAAGATCTTTGATCATGTCTCCCCAACCATTAGTATTTGGTGGTTATAAGTTAAATGTAGACATGAACAAGTAAGTTTGAGACCACATCAATTAGGACTTTATTTTCTACTCACCCATTTTTATTATAAACCTGATAATCAGCTGTTTGTTCTAAGGCAGTTCAATACTGTCACCTAAAAACAAGTTCATAGGGTAATCTTAAGATTCTTAAACTTAGTGTCATTTATGTAAATTAAAATAGATCTAGATTAATACAGCCTCACTGATTTGACTGTTCAGTCTGTTTCAGTCTTCCAGTGTTTTATCTTGAACTGACACTTACTGTAAGTGAAAAGGTCAGAGTTGGGATTCCTGGTTTGAGTATCATGCTTTGCCATTTTAAAGAAAGTTCAGTGACTTCAAGGCATATTATGAATAACGGGTATACATTTTACAGCAGTGAATTTCTTCAGAAAATTTTTCTGTAGTTAGAATTAAGTTATTTGCAATCAAACAAGTTATTATGTGGTAAGGGGCTTAATATTCCTGAAAGAAATGGATATCTGACTAATGCCAACCAGCTGGTCAGATTTTTTCTGGTTTTAGATGTCATATGTATTTTGAAGGTAAAAGGATAAAATGAGTGAGCTTTGTCATGAATCACTATTCTAGAACTTGCATGACCTTTATTGTGTTTCCTCTGGAATGTTCTTGAAATTTTAGTTTACTAAAGATAGCGTATTAGCCAACTTACTGCTCAGCTGTATGTTTGTGAACAAGTGATATGCCCTTAAAATTGTATACAATCCGGTATGTGCAACAATGTGGAGATTCCTCAAATGATTTAATAAAATGCTTGAACACTGAGTTGTCGTTTTTAATAGATTTCACTTAGGTTCCCAGTAAAACTGAGCTAAAAGTAGAGTTCCCATATACTCCCTGCCTGCACACCACCCCCATCCCAGTTTCTTTGACTAGTAATATTCTGAGAGTGCCCCACCCCCACCAAGGACATTTGTTACAATCAGCGACTCTATCTTGACACATCATTATCCTCCAAAGTCCATAGTTCACATTAAGATTCACTCTTGGGGATTTACATTCTATGGGTTTGGACAAATGTATAATGATATATTTACCATTATAGTACAATACAGGATAATGTTACTGCTCTTAGTATCCTGTTCTACCTCTTCAGCTTCCCTTCCCAGTAACCTCTGGCAACCACTGATAATTTTTAGCGTTTCCATAGTTTTGCCTCTTCCAGAATGGCATGTATTGGGTTGGCCAAAAAGTTCATTCAGGTTTTTCCATTACATCTTAGGGAATCATACAGTTCATTCAATGTAGCTTTTTCAGATTGGCTTATTTCAGTTAGTAATATGCATTTAAGTTTCCTCTATGTCTTTTCATAGCTTGATAGCTTGTTTATTTTTAGTGCTGAACAATATTCCACTGTCTGATGTAACAGTTTATTTCTCCATTCACCTACCAAAGAACATCTTTGTTGCTTCTAAATTTTGGCAGTTATGAATAAAGACATGTACAGGTGTTTATGTGGACATTGAGTTTTCAGTTCATTTGGGTAAATAGCAAGGAATGCAATTGCTGGATCATATGGTAAGAGTATCTTTTTGTAAGAAACTTCTAAAATGTCTTTCAAAGTTACTGTACCGTTTTGCATTCCCACTAGCAGAGAATGAGAGTTCCTGTTATGTCTCATCCTAGGCAGCATTTGGTGGTATCAAGTGTTTTGGATTTTGGCCATTCAAGTAGGTATGTAGTGGTGTTTCATTTAATTTGTATTTCCCTAATGCCGAGACGTTGAGCATCTTTTCATGTTTTTATTTACCAAGTGTCTATCTTTGAAGTGTCTGTTCAGATCTGTTCAGATCTTTTGCTCCTAATTTAAGCAGGTTGTTTGTTCTCTTATTGTTGAGTTTAAGATTTTTTTTCTTTTGGTGTATTTTAGATAATAGTCCTTTATTAGATATGAGTTTTACAAATATTTTTCCCCCAGTTTGTGGTTGTCTTTTTACTCTCTTGAAAGTATCTTTGCAGAGCAAAAGTTTTTAATTTTAATGACATCCAGCTTAACAATTATTTCTTCCATGTATCACCAAACCCATCTAGATTTCCCCCTATGTTATCTTCTAGGAGTTTTATAGTTTTCCATATAAAGGATTTTTGTAAAGAATATGTGGTTTATTCATTTTTTTGCATGTGGATGTCCATTTGGTCATTGGTTTTCATTAAGAACACTAACAGGTCACATCATTTGCAAGTATTTTTTCTCACTCTGTAGGTTGTCTTTTTGTTTTAGATTAATTTTCAAATATATACAAACAACGCATACAACTCAAATCAAAAAAATGCACAGAAGATCTAAATAGACATTTCTCTGAATAAGACATACAGATGGCCAAAAGGCACATGAAATGATGGTCAACATCGCTGATTATTAGAGAAATGCAAATCAAAACTACAATGGGGTATCAACTCACATCAGTCAGAATGGTCATCAAAAAGTCTACAAATAATAAATGCTGGAGAGGGTGTGAAGAAAAGGGAACCCTCCTAGACTAAAAACAGCTACCATATGATCCAGCAATTCCACTCCCGTTCATATATCCAGAAAAAAATACAATTCAAAAAGATATATGCACCCCAGTGTTCATAGCCACACTAGTTACAGTAGCCAAGACATGGAAGCAACCTACATATCTATCAACAGATGAATGGATAAAGATGTGTGTGTGTGCGTGTACGTGTATGTGAAGTCACTCAGTCATGTCCGACTCTCTGTGACCCTGTGGACTGTAGCCTACCAAGCTCCTCTGTCCATGGGATTTTCCAGGCAAGAATACTGGAGTGGGTTGCCATTTCTTTCTCCAGGGGATCTTCCCGACCCAGGGATCAAACCTGGGTTTCCCACATTGGAGGCAGATGCTTTAACCTCTGAGCCACCAAGGAAGCCCGTATATATGTATATATGTGTGTGTGTGTGTGTATACATATACATATATACACAGTGGAATATTATTCACCCATTAAAAAGAGAATGCCAGCAACATGGGTGAACCTGGAGATTATCATACTAAGTGAAGTAAGTCAGAAGGACAAATATACGATATCACTTATACATGGAATCAAAAAAAGGATACAAATGAACTTATTTACAGAACAAACAGACTCACAGACATAGAAAACAAATTTACAGTATCCATGGAAAGATGGGGGAGGGATAAATTAGGAGTTTGGGATTAACACACACAACTATATATAAAATAGATAATCAACAAGGACCTACTGCAGAGCACAGGGAACTCCACTCAATAATCTATAATAACCTATAAGGGAAAAGAATCTGAGAAAGAGTGGATTTAATGTGTAACAATCACTTTGTTATATATATCACTAGCAACACAGTAAATCAACTATAATGTGAAATGAAAATTAGAGATGCCATGTGGGAAAAGATTGATAAAATGATTTCATATGAATTGTTACATGAAAAAAAAAAACCTTCAATTGTTGCATGGCAAAAAATAAGCATAACCAAATTATAAGGTAATTGGCAGAAAATATTTTCTACATACATAAAAGGCTTCCTTAATACCTAAAGATATATAACGCCTTTTTGATGTAGCATCATTCCTGCAGCCCTTTCTCTTTTCTGTACTGTTTCCTATTCTTCCTACTTTGAAAAGTATTCTTTGTAAGTGCTCACACCAAGAACCAGGAACCTTGTCAGCTCAAAGTGTGTTTGACTATTATTCATGCAGGCTACTAGTGCTTAGGAAAAAAGTGTGTGAGGCTATGTTCGTGCATGTGTGAGCTGGAAGGTAAGAAAGGAGGCGTGAGGGTCTGGCCTGTTCCCATGCTAGAACTCAGCCCTCGTGTTCCTGGATATCCAGCTGGTCCCCTCAGCTAATTCCATAACCCCCAGCCGAGTACATAGAAACTGGCCCATATCTAATTTCTATATGTAAATTCCCAGAACTCACTAAATATTTTCACTCTCTTCTGTTTTAGCAGCTTGGCTTTGGTATGGTATATATGCACGTGCTCGAGAGGCAAGAGACTTGGGAAAAGGAATTAGTAGACCAGGAGCCCTGAATTTGTATCTAGGTCATGGAAATTCTAACCCAGTCACTGCCTTTAAGTTGCTGGATGTCCTCGGGTAATCTGCTATACCTCTCAGACCGCAGTTTACCCACTTCTAAATGCAGGGGTTAGGCCTGATGTTCTCTAGGAGCCTTTCTAACTTTAACATAAAATCTGTCTTCTGCTGAGAATGTATGCTTCCTCCCTCAAATTCAGATTTGATTCCGAAGGTATCCTTTTAGCATTCTGAAGGTATCCTTTTAGGGTACTTTTACAATCCTTTCTTACCCATCCAATAGCTCAGATGTGCTACTGATGAGACTTAATCTGTTCTTATCTTGGAGACATTCTTCAGACACTTATGCAAGTGCCCTAGATCTTCCTATTGGTTTAACCATCTGATCACCTCCTTTGGGGCTTTGATGTTGAGGTGTCCTGGAGGACTAAACTAGTATTTCAGAAACTTGTCTTTTTACTATAAACTGACCAACAGCATATACAAAAATAAATACAAAATGGATTAAAGATCTAAATGATTTAAGACCAGGTATTATTAATATAAAACTCCCTAGAGGAAAACACAGGCAGAACAACACCGTTTGACATAAATCACAATATATTTTTTGGATCCCTCTCCTAAAGTAAAGGAAATAAAAGCAAAAATAAATAAATGGGACCTACTTAAACTTAAAAGTTTTTGCCCATCAAAGAAAACCAACAACAAAACAAAAAGGCAATCTACTGAATGGGAGAATACTTGCAAATGATATGACCAATAAGATTAATATCCAACATTATTAACAGCTCATACAACTCAACATCAAAAAAACAACCTGGTTAAAAAGTGAGCAGAACTGAGTAGACATTATTCCAAAGAGGAAAGGCAGATGCCCAATAGGCACATGGAAAGATAATCATTGTCGCTAAGCATCAGGGAAATGCAAATTAAAACCACAATGAAATAGCACCTCACAGCTGTCAGAATGGCCATCATTAAAAAGAACACAAATAAGACATGTTGGCAAAGATGTAGAGAAAAGGGAACCCATACACTGCTGATGGGAATGTAAATTGATGTAAACACTGTGGACAACTATATGGAGGTTTCTTAAAAAAACATAGAACTGCTTTATGACCCAGCAATTCCACTCCTGGGTATGTATGAAAAAAACCCAAAACACTTATTTGAAAGATACATGCACTCCAATGTTCATAGCAACACAATTTACAATTGCCAATACAGCAAAACAATCTAAATGTTCATCAACAGATGAATGGATAAAGAAGATGTGGTACATACACACGATGGAATACTACTCAGCCACAAAAGGAATGAAATTTTGCCATTTCTGCAACGTAGATGGACTTAAAGGGCATTATGTGAAGTAAAATAACAACCCAATCAAAAAGTGGGCAAAAGAACTAAACAGACATTTCTTCAAAGACATAAGGATGGCTAATAAATCCATGAAAAGATGCTCAACATCACTCATTATTCCGTTCAGTTCAATTCAGTCGCTCAGTCGTGTCTGCCTCTTTGCGACCCTATGAATCGCAGCATGCCAGGCCTCCCTGTCCATCACCAATTCCCGTAGTTCACTCAGACTCATGTCCATCGAGTCAATGAAGCCATTCAGCCATCTCATCCTTGGTCGTCCCCTTCTCCTCCTGCCCCTAATCCCTCCCAGCATCAGAGTCTTTTCNCGGACTGGAGGCGCCCGCCGCCGTGGACTGGCTCCGCGGGCTGGCCGGTGGTGCAGGAGGAGGGGCTGGGGCCCCGCAAGCAGCACCAGGAGAAAGGGGAAGGCAGCCCCGCAGTGCAGGAGCGGGGGGAGGCCCGCACCGGGGTGCAGGAGCGGGGGGAGGGGAGCCCACGCCGTCTGCTGCAGCAGCCCGAGCAGCTGTCCGAGCTCGGGGAGGGCTCTTGGGAGCGCAGAGACGAGCTCGAAAGTTTCGGGCAGCAGTACTGGGAGAGCTGCGGGCACCTCAGACGGGAGGCGGTGGTCCTGGGAGCGGTCCCAGCCCGTCGCAAGAGACTCGAACTGCTGGGGAGGGCCCGGCCAGTAGGGCCCCGGGGGCCTGAGGGGGAGGGACGTCTGGGGGTGCAGGAAGCGAATTGGCTGCCTGGGGTACAGGAGGGACAGGTGGTGCGGGCTGTCCAGGAAACATACCTGGACGGGAAGGGGTCCCAGGAGGGGGAGGGGCCCCCTGAGGGTCACAGGATCCGGAGGCGCAGGCGGAGGAGGAGGTGGTAACCCACGGGCCGGCTGCTCAGCTCCAGGGCCGGGCCGGGCCGGGGTCGAGGTGAGCGCAGAATGTAGGGGCTTGGGGAGAGGGAGCAGAAGAGCACCGCAAACCTGGGGGCGTTGGAAACCACTGCCCGGTAGCAAGCAGTGTCCTGCTGGGTCCTTTTCTGCCACCTCGGCTGGGACATCATAGAAGCAGTGTCTGCAGTGAGCCAGTGGAAGGCAGCAGGTAAGGAAGCCCAGTTCTGTTCTCAGTTGGAATTGATGTGTTTGGAAGAAGGGGGCTGTAGTTATCTCAGGAGAGCGTGGTCTCTGAACTGCCTTTTTTCATTCCCCGTGTGTAAACCTGGAGAGGACCCAAGCAGTGCAGTTTTCAACGGCAAGGCAGGGCCCCTCCCCCCAGCACTGTTTGTGCCAACTGGAGTGATGGGACATTTCCTTAGAGTCTAGACTGGTGGTGAGACTGTCTGGGTGACTGCCAGGCCTGGGCAGAAGGAAGAGAGTGGTAGCTCTAGGGTGAGGTTGCAGAGGAAGTAATCAGCCCCCCCCACCAGCCAACTACCGGTGGAGGTAGGGGTGCTTCAAGCCCTAGCTGGGGCGGTGCAGTCAGCACAGGCTGCCTCACGTCCTCAAATCACATTCCAAAAAAGGGAAGGGGCAGCGTTGCAAGGACAGGACCTTATCTTGTAACTATAGCCACATGAGCTGAGATGAGTGTGGCAACCAGTGACTTGGGCACGAGCCTGACCTGCTCCCGCCACACCTTCTGGTCACATTTGATTAATAGTGAGGGCCTAGAGCCAAGGATAAATAGTGGGCAGAAGGGTGGAGAGCCACTGGTGAGGCCCTGTCTCCATGTGGGCTCTCAGGACCACAGTCTGAAAATGAGGGAGAGGAGGGGTATCTGCATCGCTGGACTCTGGGCATCCTGTGTGGCCCAGACCTCAGCCCCACCCCAAGGAGGTGGACAGATGAACAGCTGAGCTGTGGCATCATGAGCTCTGTACCAGCCAGGGCCAGCTTCTAGCCCAGCTTAGAGGTAGGGCTTGCAGAGGTGGGGGCTAAATTTGACTTCCTTTTGACTCTCTCATGGTCTGGGTGCCAGGCTGTTCATTCCTGCCCCATAGGGACTTGGTGGTTCATCTGTGGGCCTCATCCTCTTAGGGATGTTCATCTCTTACCTGGCACTGTGTGCGTTCTTGCTTCTCTAGCCCTCAGGTGGAGGTGGGTGCAAAATTGCTGCCTATCTCAGGACAGTCACCAAGACCCATCTCTGCCCCATCCCAGGGAGTGGCTCTGAGTCAGATGGCCCCTAGAACCCCTGTCCCAACCGGACTGGGTGGAGATAGTCCTTTTCTCTCAGGCATGGGGAGTGGTGGTGGCATCCTCGGCAGGCAGCTGCTGGGACTCCGCTGGAGGAGCCGGTTAGCCTGCTCCCCATGCAAACCCAGACTTGACTGTCAGCTTCATCCCACGCCTGCCTGTCATCCTGCCACCACAAACACTCAGGCACCGGAAGTTCAGCTGCTGTGTCCAAGGAGTCTGGCTCTTTTGAGATGGCCAGACTGGTTCTGGCTCTCTGGTTTCAGTGGAGAGAATTGTTCTGAACACAGACACACAAGCGCACACCTTTACCCTTTTTCAGGTTGATTCTTGAATTTGTGGTAGATGAAGAAAAAGAGGACTTTGGCAGGTCTGGGTTTAAGCCATTTATTCCTCTCTGAGGCAAGATCATATCTCTGGGCATCAGTTTCCTCCTCTATGAGGTGGGCTGCTGTTTTCCCGACAGCATCCTCAGTGCAGAGGGCTCAGACCCTTTGCCAGCCTAGCGTCCACCTTCCTAGGAGCCATGGGAATGGACATTAGGTAGGAGGGGTTGGTGCTCCCAGACCTTTTCCTGTGTCCCCGAAGTCCGTGATTATTCCCCTGCCCTGTGTTTTATTCTGGAAGATGAAGTGCTTTTTCGTTTTTAATAACAGCTTTATTGAGGAACATATTGGAACATATTCATTGGAACATATTTAAAACATAATTTAATAAGTTTTAACATTTGTATATACCTGTAAAACTACCACCACAGTCAAGATAACAAATATACCCATTATTTTCAAACTCCCCCCAAAAGTTCTGTGTACCCCTTGGTAATCCATTCATCCTATCCCTCCTTTGCCAGCCCCCTCCCCTAGGTAACAGTGGTCTGCTTTCTGTCACTACACATTAGTTCACATTCCCTAAAATTGATGTAAATGGAATCATACAGCATTTGTGTTTGTTTTGGCTTGGCTTTCTTTAAGTCAGCATAATTATTTTGAGATTCATCCATGTTCTTGTGTGTATCAATTGCTTACTCCTTTTTATTGCTGAGTAGTATTCCTTTGTATATGCATACCACAGTCTCTTTATCCATTAACCTCCTGATGGGTTTTTTTCAGTTTTTGGTTATTACAGTAAAACTATTAAGAACATTTGTATTTGTATGGACATACACTTTTATTTCTCTTGGATAAATCCTTAGGACTGGAATAGTTGGAGCATACGGTAGATGTACATTTCATTTTTTAACAAAGTGCCAGACTGCTTTCCACAGTGGTTGTACCATTTTACATCTCCACCAACTGTGTATGAAAGTTCTAGTTTGCTACTTTGTCAGCATTTGTCAGTCTCTTTAAATTTAGACACACTAATAGGTCTGTAATGGTATCTTGTTTTGGTTTTAATTTGCATTTATGTAATGACTAATGTTGAGTATCTTTTCATGTGCTTATTTGCCATCTGTTTATCTTTGGTGATGTGTCTGTTCACATTGTTTACCCATTTTTTAATTGTGTGGGGTTTTTTCTGTTCTAAGTTTTGGACTAAGTTTTGGGCGTTCTTTTGTATTCTGGATTCAAGCCTTTTATGGGATATATGATGTGAAAATATTTTCTTCCAGGCTTTGGTTTGCATTTTGATTCTCCTCACTGTGTCTTTCAAAGAGCCAAAGTTTTAAATTTTAATGAATTTCAGTTTACCAATGTGTTGTCTTATGGATTTTGCTTGTGGTGTCTTAAGAACTCTGCCTAACCGAAAGGACGATGGTTTTCCCCTGTTACTTTTATAGTTACAGATTTTACATTTACGTCTATGGTCTGTTTGGGTTTAATTCTTGGGTTAATATATGGTGCAAGGTATTCAGTTTTTCGCATGTGGAGGTCCAGTTGTTCACCAGAATTTTTTGAATAGATGTTTCTCCATGAAGTTGTCTTTGTACCTTTATTGAAAATCAGTTGTGTATGTGTAGATCTGATTGTGAATTTTGTTTTGTTCCATTGATCTAATTTTTCTGTCTTTATCCCAGGACCACATTCTCTTGATCACTAGATTTTATTATAAGTCTTGAAATCACGGAAAGGTCTTGAACTTTGTTCTTCCTTTTCAGAATTGTCATAGTTATTCTGGGTTTGTCGCACATTTGTATTTTAGAACCATTTGTTAATTTCTACAAAATAGCCTGCTGGAATTGCATTGACTCTATAGACCAATTTGGGGAGAATTGATATCATAGCAATATTGAACCTGACCCATGAACAATGTATATTTCTGCTTATTTAGAATTGATATCTTAGAACATTGAACCTGACCCATGCACAATGTGTACCTCAGTATTTATTTATATTTTTGAGTTTCACCAATGTTTTGTAGTTTACAGTGTACAAACCTTTTAAATCTTTTGTCAGATGTATCCTTAAGTATTGCATATTTTGATGTTGTTCATAAATGGCATTTTTAATGGAATTTAGCATTTTGTTTAAAAATGTACCTACCTTAACTGTGGTAAAATATACACAACAGAAAATTTACCATGTTAACCATTTTTAAGTATATAGTTCAGTAGGGTTAGGTACATTTATGTTGTTGTGCAACCATTGCTCTCATCCATCTCCAGAACTTTTTTTTTATCTTGCAGAACTGAAACTCTGTACCTATTAATCAACCCCTGTGTTCCTCTTTCTATCTCAGCCCTGGCAATCGCATTCTACTTTCTGTCCCTATGAATTTGACTACTCTAAATACCTCATACAGTATTTGTCCTTTTGTGACTGGCTTTTTTGACTTATCATAATGTATTCAAGGTTAATCCATGTTGTAGCATGTGTCAGAATTTTTTTCTTTTCAGGCTGAATAGTCATCTATTGTATGACTATATTACATTTCATTTATTCATCAATCAATGATTGTTACAACCTTTTGCTATTGCCAACAATGTTGGTGTAAGATGGTGTTGTTTTTTTAATTTCAATTTCCAGTTTTTTACTTCTGAATATTATATACTCATATCCTCCCACCTTGCTAAACAGACTTGTTCCAGTAGGTTTTTTTGTAGCCTCCATTGGATTTGAGACATAGACTGTCATGTCATCTGCTAGCACAGGCAGTTTTACTTCTTCCTTTCTGATCTTTATGTCTATTATTTCTTTTTCTTGCCTGATTGCACTGGCTAATCCTCTGGTATAATATTAAGAGGAAGATTGGATATATTGTTCCTGATCTTTAAGGGAGAGTGTTCAGTATTTCACCATTATGGATAATTTAAGTTTTTCATGTATGATCTTTATCAGTTTGAAGAAGCTCCCTTCTATTCTTATTTTACTGGGATTTTTAATAGAAAATCCATAGAAATGGATGTTGGATTTTGTCAAATGTCTTTTTCTGTGTTTATCAAAATGATCATAGGGTTTTCTTTTTTAGTTAATGTGTGGAATTGTCATGCATTAATTTTTTTCAAATACTAAATCAACCTTGCATTCCTGAGACAAGCTCCATTGGGTCATGATGATTATTCTTTCTGTTGCTGAATTCTGTTTTCTAAAGAATTTGTGAAGTTTTTTGCATCTATTTTTATGAGGATAGTTTTCTTTCCTTGTAATGTCTGCAGGATTCATGATATACATATTTAATTTATTATAGTCTGCCTTCAAGTGATGTAAGAACCATAAAATAGTACATTTTCACTTTTTCTTTCCTTTATGCAATTATTATCAGAAATTTTATTTATGCATATGACACCCCTCACGCAGCAATGGTAAAATTTTTGTATAAACAGTTAATTTATCTTTTAAAGTATTTTGAACAGTAAGAAAAATACGTTAACTATTTAACCATGTAGTTGCCATTTCCAGTGCTCTTCATTTCTTTGCATAAATCTATGTTTCTATACTGGAGAAGGAAGTGTCAACCCAATCCAGTATTCTTGCCTGGGAAGTCCTGTGGATAGAGGAGCCTGGTGGGCAACAGTCCATGGGGTTGCACAGAGTTGAACATGACTGAGCAACTTTCACACACACATGTTTCTATATGGTATTATTTTTCTTCTGTCTGAAGGATTTCTTTGAACATTTATTGTAGTTCAGGTCTGCTGGTATTGAATTCTTTCAGCTTTTATATATTTAAACAGTTTATGTAGTCTTTATTTTAAAAAGATATTTTCAGTGGAATAGAATTCTAAATCACTAGTTTTAATGACACAGTGCCTCTGTCCTCTCATTCCATTGTTTTCTGCAAGAAATTTGTTGTCATCTTTGTTCCCTGTATGTAGCATGTCTCCCTTGCCTTTCCCAACTACTTTTTGAGATGTTATCACTGACTTTGAGCAATTTGGTTTATGATGTGCAATGATACCATTTTCTTTGTGTGTCTTGTGTTTGAGTCACTGAGCTTCTTGAACCTGTGGGCTTTTAGTTCCTTGTTTGTAGCCTAGAAACTCAACTATAGGGCTGACTTCCTCTTTTCCTGTCTCCTAGGTATCACTGGTCTTTGTATCTTGATATACGGTGTCTTCAAAACCGTTTTGTATGTTTTGTCCATTTTTCTGTTGTTTCTGTCAGGAGGATAAGTCTGATCTATATTGTTCTGTCTTGGCCAAAGATGGGGATTTTACTTTAATTCTCTCATTACCCCCCTCTACTCTTCCCATCTTCCAATCCATCCACTCTGGATGTATCTCATTTTTCGTCAGTCTGTACTATTCATTGTTTATGGTATGATGTAGTAAACTGTGACTTTTCCTTTCCTGCACACTTTTTTGTTTTTCTTGGAGTTGACTTTTCTTGTTTGCTTAGTTTTCTATGTACCTTTCCGGAGAAGGCAATGGCACCCACTCCAGTACTCTTGCCTGGAAAATTCCATGGACGGAGGGCCTGGTGGGCTGCAGTCCATGGGGTCACTAAGAGTCAGACATGACTGAGGGACTTCACGTTCATGCATTGGAGAAGGAAATGGCAACCCATTCCAGTGTTCTTGGCTGGAGAATCCCAGGGACGGGGGAGCCTGGTGGGCTGCCGTCTATGGGGTCACACAGAGTCAGACATGACTGAAGTGACTTAGCAGCAGCAGCAGCTATGTACCTTTCAGTTAGACTCTCCACTAGCTGTCTAAATTTCTCAGGATGTCAGTTCTGTTAAGAATTCTATTAAATTCACCTTTCTGATGAAGTCTCTTTCAGACCTTGTGCTCTGACGGCATGGATTAATTGCTCTCTATCACTGATGCTTAGCTGTCCTCCTGGGCTCTCCCTTTCAGTATCCTGGGCATTTCCATCACTGCCTTTCTGTGTTGCATTTCCCATTTCCTGTCTTCCCCATTGTTGGTTTATTCTCTAGTTTGGTATAGCACATCGTTCAATAGCTTCCCAAGAGGAGGATTGAAAGAGTGGTAGATTATTCTGAGACCTTGCCAGTCTGATACTCAAGTCACTTAATTACTGAATATAGAGATCTAGGCTGGAAATGGGCTTCCCTGATAGCTCAGTTGGTAAAGAATCTGCCTCCAATGCAGGAGACCCCTTTTCGATTCCTGGGTTGGGAAGATCTGCTGAAAAAGGGATAGGCTACCCACTCCAGTATTCTTGGGCTTCCTTTGTGCTCAGCTGGTAAAGAATCCACCTGAAATTTGGGAGACCTGGGTTCGATCCCTGGGTTGGGAAGATGCCCTGGAGAAGGGAAAGGCTACCCACTCCAGTATTCTGGCCGGAAGAATTCCATGGACTGTATAGTCCGTGGAGTTGCGTACAGTCCATGGGGTCACAAAAAGTTGGACACGACTGAGCGACTTTCACTTTCAGGCTGGCAGTTGCTCTGGAATCTTAAAAACATTGCTGTTAAGTTCCAGAGTTAACATTGATGTCTAAAGTCATTCCCAGTCCTTGTTTTGTCCCCTTGCCCAGAAGTTTATAGCGTCTTTTCTTCATCTCCAGTATTCGTGAATTATGTAGCTTTGGTGTGGACTTTTGCTCTCCATTGTGGCAATTCCCTGTACTTTTTCCTCCATCCCTTCTGTTGTGATTTTAGCAATTTTGATAGCAGAAAATGTCTGTGGATGTTATTTTATCCCATGGCATGGATGAGATAGACAGAAAACTACTAAGTTCACCTTAAGTTTTAATAGACATATTGGAAAAATGGGTTAGGATTTTTGGCTAGGGAAGTATCCATATTTCACTAAAAACAAAAAACACCTATTTTTTTTTTAAAGGACTTAATTTGCTAACATTTTAAGACTCAGATTTTTTTTTTAATTAGAAAAATTAAGAGAAGTGTGTGAATCTAAGGAAGAAATTTTCAGAATGAATTCCTTAGAAATTTAGTAGAATGGTTTTTCCATCAACTGACATTAATAGGATTTAGTGTTAAGAATTATCGGTATATAAGTAATCCCGTAAACTGGTGCTCATGGCCATGATGAGAAGGGCCTTCTGAGAGTGGTCAGGGTCAGTTGGGGAGAATATTTGAAAACGTGACTGTTCTGGCCAGGACCAATGATTAGCACAATTACAAGCTTTCTCCAGAGCAGCAGTTCTCAACCCCCGTCTGGATTCATCTGAAGAGACTTAACGACATGGTACCTAAATCTCACTTAGACCAAGTTTAGAATCTCAGTGGGTCAGACCCATACATTGACACTTTCCTACCCACCAGGTGATTTTTTTAAATACACAGCTAGTGCAGAGAACCACTGCTCCAGAGTTTAGCAGAGACCCTTGCTTCTCAGAGTGTAGACTAAGGACCAGCACATTATCACTGGGAGCTTGTTAGAAATGCACAATTTAGGCCCCACCCCATATCTGTGGAATCTGAATCTGCATTATAGCAAGAATCCTCAGGTGATCTGTGTGGGCATTAAAGTTTGAAATAGTACCTCAATTATTTAGGCAACAAATAGATTTGCAAATAGATCTGTGGAAACAAATTTATAAGCACCTAACTGCCAGGGCGAGACTGCTGGGAGAGATGGTGATGGGTCTTGAATTTTTTATGTCTCCTGTCCTGTTTGTAATTTTTTATTCCCCTTGTTTAAAAAAAAAAAATCCTCCTCTTGTTTTGTATAAGAAGACAAGATAAAACGTCTTGTCTCTCTCAGGATATTAATGAGCATTTTCTGTCAGAAATTTTCTCTTGTGTAGTCTGTTTGTTCTCAGCCCTTTTTTTCTGTGTTTTTCTTTCTTCCATGTTAGAGGCTTTGCTTGGGTGTCTGAAAATCTTTTTGTCGTCTGCTCTTGACTGCAAGCACTGGGTGGTCTTGTTGACCGAGCCTCTTGGTATGATGACCTGGCTGGACAGTTTGAGGGGGGCTCCAGGGTTGGTTTCTTTGTTTCTCTTTCTTGCCTGATCAGGGTCCCGGGAAAGGGTAGCCCTGTCTTCTGGTATGGAGGCCTGGCTCCTGGTTGCTGGAGGGAAGGGAGAAGGGGAACTAGAGTCGCCACATCTGTGTGTGCTCTCCTTTTTAGGCCCACGGCACCCGGCTCTCAGCCACACCCGCTGTGCCAGTCAGGGACCGGCAGTTTACCTCTGAAGGAAAGCCCCGACTTTGCTGGGTGGTACCGGGGCAGCCGCCCAGTGGCTTTGTACTGGGGAGGGAGTCCAGAGGGGTCTTACTGCTTCTTAAACAGCTTTTAACTAATCCTGTGTATATTTAGCACTTCTCTCTGTCTCCTGTTCTTCTTCTAGAGGTTTCTGGGGCTGCTCATTCCCAGGTCTTCTGAGGATTCTGTGGGGGGGCAGTCAGGTACTTTTCACCCTGAGGTTGGGGATTTTCTCAGGTCGGCTCTCCGTAGCCACTGGTTCATCTGCTTTCTGGCTTCTAAAGCTTTGTTGTAGTTTTTCTCCTCTACTCCTGTCCTTAGGGACGTTTGCCATTCAGAAAGTTTCTCTTTTGACAATTGCCACCTCAGCAGGGTTTTGGGAAGAAGTGGAATTACGTGCACGTATGCCATGTGTCTTTTGCTGAAACCTCTGTCCCCTCTTTAAACTTCCTCCCAGGATCCATGAATTCATTCAGTTAAATATAAACAAATAGGATTCCAGTCCTGCCCTCCATGAGCCCCAACCCTCCAACCAAGCTGTTTCGTGTCCGGTTGTACATGGACTGAATTCTGGTTCACCTGTTACTCCCTGCACGATCCTGGTCACGTCTCCAGAGCCTCAGTTTCCTCATCTGTAAAACCGGGATAATGTAGGGTAGTAAGGGGGAAGGTTATTCAGGCAATAAAAAATAAAAGCTTTTAGTAAAGAACTTGGCACACAGTGTCTTTTTGAGGACCCTCCGTCACACACCCCCAAACCTAGCGCAGGGTGAGCACATAGAGGGTGTGTGGTGAGTGACTGAAGGAGGCGGGTGTGCAGAAGTTTGGTCTGGACCCTCCTTCAGCACCTCTAGGTTCTGGGAGCCACAGGCTTCTGCTGGAGGTGAAAACTCCGGGTTCTCCCTGTCGCCTGGATGCTCTGACTCCCACTGAGGCAGGTTCTCCTCCCAGGCCCCTGACCTTGGCCAGGCTGTCTGAACTGTTGATCTCCCCTGACTCGTAGGGATCCATTCCCTGTGACAGCTTCTAAGGCGCCTGAGACCTGGCATGGTCCTTCCCTCTCAGGGTCTCAGTTTCTTTAAGGCTAAAATGGGTGGGATTTAAGGTACCTTAAAATATTTTATAGTCCCTGACATTGCTCTCACTCCCACCTTCGGACTCCTCCTCTCCCAGTTCAGCAGTCCACCCTGCGCTGGATATTCCTAGTTCCTAGGGTTCTGGTGTGGACATGGTCCCAGGGGGATGAGCAGTCCCGCTCTCAGAGTAAATGCTCTCCAGTTCACAGCTCTGGCTTCATTCCCCACCCCACCTCCAGGCCCCAACAATAGGCCCCTTCAGCTCTAGGCTTTTGCTGAGGGGGTGGGGGTGGGGTGAGGCCTGAGTGGACCAGCCCTGGAAGAGCTCTGGGAGTGGCTGGCTGCTGGGAGCCAGACTCCATCCTTCATCTCTTCCCAGGAGCCTGTACTTCTGGGCCTTGGTGCCGTGATGATGCTTGGGCCAGAAGGTGCTGAGAGGCAGCTCACTGCAGTGCCCTGCATCCCAGCCCTGGCAGTCAGGCGTGTGTGGTGCGTGTGTGCAAGAGATGCAGACAGCTGCTGGATCTCACCCATTGACACACGCGGGTGGTGTTTGTATGTGGGGGAGGGATGCCTCAGGAATGTGTCAGGACTCTCTGTGGCTTCTCTCCGGGTGTCCTGGTTGGCTCACCAGTCTTCTACTGGTGGAGCATAAAACAGCTACGAAATACGTTCAAGACCAAACTGACAGATACGGGGAGGTGTTGGGCTCAGCCTGGGTCTGTGTTGTGCTGGTTAGTCAGCTTCTTCCCTTTGCTTTCTGGAAGNTGGTTGGCTCACCAGTCTTCTACTGGTGGAGCATAAAACAGCTACGAAATACGTTCAAGACCAAACTGACAGATACGGGGAGGTGTTAGGCTCAGCCTGGGTCTGTGTTGTGCTGGTTAGTCAGCTTCTTCCCTTTGCTTTCTGGAAGTTACACTTCTCCTCTGCTGGAGTCAAAGGAGATGAGGCATAGGAGGGTCTCTGGACCTGGTGTGTCTGTTCCGGCTTCCACGCCCTGCCTTCCCACCCTCTCACTCCCTTGTCCCTGTCCTTTCTCTCACTTTGAGGCTGGGATGCCTGACAAACCGGACCTCCTTCCCATCAGCCACCCCTGTGGCACCCTGTACCCCAGCTCTCCCTCCCTCAGCATCTCCGTTCAGTCTGATGAGAAGGCAGTCTTCAGTCAGAACTCCCCCTCTGTCTTGAGGGACTGCTGTGCTTTCCCTCAGAGCTGAAATAGCTCTGTGGGAGCAAAGTCGCTTAGTGGTTCTGGGACAGGGGTAACTGTAACTAGATTGGTAGCCCACAGAGTTGCTTGGTTTTCTGGATTAGAAACAATGACGGAAGGTAGGGGTTGCGGGGGAAGCGGAGCAAAGCCAGAGCCAACGAGGGCAGCCAGGCCTATTCCTGATATTCACTGGACGTAAGGTGGCACCAGCTCAGTGGAATAGAGACAGGTCCATCACAAAGGCTTGAGGTCCTTTTCAGCGAACTCTCTTGATCAGCTGTGCCTTGCCAGATTCTTCCTTCAGGGTGACAGATATAAACAGATGGTTATTTTACAATGTGCAAACCGCAAGAGAGGTACATATGTAGGACTCCCTAAATATAATTTTATGTTAATACAGAGTAGTACAGAAACAGTGACCCTAAAAGGATCAGAACATAATGGATATTCCATTCTCTTGACTATTTTCCACATATGCTATTATATGATATGCCACTTTGGTTTCAAATATACTTTAACAAGATAACATAGGAAGCATTGTTATGGCAAAGCCAATAGAGTATTGTAAAGTAAAATAAAGTAAAAAAAAATAAATAAAATAAAAAATCTAAAAAAAAAAAAAAGATAACATAGGAAGCATTGTAAAAAAATAACCATTTGGGAATAGGAAATAGGAATTTACAAAGGAAGTGATGTTTTAGCTGGGTCTTGAGGGTTGTGTAGGAGTTCATGATGTAGCCAGTAAATCGCAAATCTTAGTGCAAAGACATTAAGCCAGGAAGGGCTATTTGATTTGGTTGGAATATGGAGACATTTGAAGGAAATGATAAAAGAGGTGGAGGTGGACAAATATACAAGAGGTGGATTGTGAAGGGCCTTGTAGTTGGCTCAGTGAGGAGTTACAGAAGGATGTAAGCAAGAAAGGAACTTCAGACCTGTGTTCAGATGACAGTGTAACCGTAGGAAACTGTGTACCAGACGCTGTGCCAAGCGTGCTATTCGTGACCTCACTGAGTTTGCACTTGATGCAGGAGGCACAGTTTATTTCCATTTTACAGATAAGGAAATTGAGGCTTAGAGGTTGTCATTTGCCCAAATGATTAGAGAGTGATACAACCAAGATTTCAGTTCAGGTTCTTTCTGACTCTCGTCCCAATGAGATTGATGAGAGGAAGAAGGAGGAGGCAGAGAGCAGATTTTATGGTCTGCCCCATGGGAGTAGGGAGTTATGGTCGGGGAGCCCAGGGTGAGGTTTCCAGCCTAGGTGGCTGGCGTTGGCTTATGACATTTTCAGGCCGGAGACAGGAGCACACGCTTGGTTTAAGGTGGAGGAGGCTGAGCTCAGTGTGGACACGGGTGGTACCCCTGCATCCCCCTGGCGGAGCCAGCTGGACTTGTCTGGAAACACAGGTCTAGAGCTTCAGGAGCTCAGGAATGCACATGGGGCTAATCGGAGCCCTGGGAGGAGAGGAAGTGACCCCCAACTGCCACCCCCCAGGTACAGAGAGAAGGAAGGGAGAGTTTCAAAGTCTTAGGAAATACTAGCAGTTAAAGAAGGGTGAAGAACCTTCAGGGTTAGTTAGACTCAAGGCCTGTGCGCCCAGCATTGCTGGCAAATATGCCTCAGCCTTGACTGTCCCAGGACCTCAGCTGCCAAGCTCCCCTGGAAGGGAGTGGGTCGCTGTGTCCTGGAGATGGAGAGGGTGTGGACAGCCATGGTGTGTGTCTGAATCACCCTCTTCTCTCCCTTGGCCTGTGGCCAACCTCCTCCCAGACCAGTGTGATTTCAGACCTGGGTGACCTGAAGGAGTGAGGTTTCCTGATGCAGTTCCTCTGGGATGAAGTCCCATGGGGAACCAGCCTGGCCCTGGTCCAGAAGCTTAGGCCCTGCACACAGAGGGGTGAGTTGAAGTTGACTGGGCTTGGTGGGGTAGCATGTGGATGCAAGATAATCCTCAGGTCGGAAGAAGAGCCATAACCTACCCCCTGCCCACCCCACACACTCTTTCTCCTCTCCTATATGTCATCTTCCCTCCAGGGCCTGGAGAAGAGGGAAGGCAGAGGTGGGAGAGGGCTGGCCTGGAGGTGGGGTTGGCATATATTCCCGAGAATACGGTAGATTGTTTTGGAAAAATCCTCTGGCCGGAAATTACATGTCACATCTGCTCCTCAGTGTGGATTTGTCACTCCACTGATGCTGTAGGAGAGCCTGGGGGAGGGGAGGGGAGGGGACAGCAGAGGCAGGCTGGTTCCTGGCCATCATTGGCTCCCTTTGGAGATAAGGGGCCAAGTTGTTGATCACGGGGTGTACCTGTGGAGTGGATTCCCCAAACCTGAGAAGCAGTTTGGATCTTGTGGATGTCTTGTAACAGGATGGCAGTAGGAGGCAAGAGATTTAGAAAGGGAAGAGGCAGGGAGAAAGCAGGAAGGGGGAATGGTTTAGATCGGACCCTTTATCCAACCTGGAGAAGGGATGCGTGGGCATCTTTTTCAACCTCTCTCTCTCCACAGTCTCCTGAGTTTGGGTTCCTGCTGCTGTTCCCAAAACCAGTTTCTGCCTTCTTGAGCTCTGGAGACCTGCAGTAGGAGCAGAGGAGCTTCTGCCTAGAATAAGCACCCTGCCTGGTAGGGTCGCTTCCCTGGTGGCTCAGCGGTAAAGAATCTGCCTGCAATGCGGGAGACCCCATTTGATCTCTGGGTCAGAAAGATCCTCTGGAGAAGGGAATGGCAACCCACTCCAGTATTCTTGCTTGGAGAATCTCACGGACAGAGGAGCCTGGTGGGCTACCATCCATGGGGTCACAAAGAGTCGGACACAACTGAGTGACTAACAACACATACCCTGGCGGGGTCATCCCCTGTACCAACATGCTTCACAGTGGAGAAGGAACTTTTGAAGACAGCCTTATGGGAACTCACTTGGTGCCCACTTGGGGTCTCTTTCCTCAGTCTTGAAGTGGTGTGTGTTGATGCCTCCTCCTCTGCCCCAACCCCCAAAAGGGTGAGGGTGTCTTGAGCTCAGCCCTAAATAGCTGGTGCTGAGGAGTCAGTGGATGCTTCACATGCCATCGTAATGAGAGGGTGTGCATGTGGCACCTTGGGGCCCTCCGGGCTAGAGGGAGAGAGGGAGCCTCTGCAGTGGGCCTTCCTCTATTGGCAGTGTCCTCATCGCGGCACTGGGGACTGCCGTTGGACTCACGTTGGAGCAGCTCCTCCAGCGTGAAGTGTGGGTACTTGCACTCCTCTGAGGCCACAGAAGTCAGCCCCAGCATTCTCCCCGGCTCTGAAGGCTCTGAGCTCCCTGGCGCTGGGCCAGCACTGTCTTGGGGTTGGGGAGGGACAGCGGCAGGGAGAAGTCAAGGCCGAGAGACGAGGCGGGGGCTGCGGTGGCCTGCGGTCTCCTTCCCTGTGCGGATGCCGGGGGCGTGGCTTGCACAGCCGGCGAGGAGTGGGCTGGGCAGGTTAGCTCGGAGTGCGGAGTGCGGAGCGGCAGTGCTGAGCCGGCGGTGCACTGCGGAGCCTGCCAGGTGGGCGCATTCTTGCAGCCAGGTGGAAGCTGGGCTGGAAGGAGAGGTTTCAGGCCCCAGGGTCTGGGAGGGAGGGGTCTCTGGTTGAGTCAGGATAGGGGCCCTTGAATTCCCAGGACCTGATCGGTGGCTCTGAGGTCCTGGAGACGGCCAGGGGCTGAGGGGAGCTGTGGGTCTGTGGTCAGTAAGGGTGCGGACCCCCACCTGGCTCTCTGGGTCGGGGCGGGAGGGCAGCTGGTGGCGCTGCTCTGCGGAGAGGTGGCTCCTTGGAGTGGAGGCTGGGCACGGGATTGGGGGAAGGGCAGCCGCAGGCACAGCGGGGAGGCCGCTAACCAGCCCACTCTGCTCGGGCTGCAGGTGGCAGATGTGGGGCGCGTGTGGGGCAGAGGACCCGGCCTCGCCCTGCCTGAGGCGCTGTAACGGCCCCTGCCCCCCTTCTGAAGGATGTCGGAGGCCCGGCCCCTCAGGACGCAGGGCAGTGACGCTGCCGGCGCGCTGGCGGCGGGGGGCTGCGGGAGGGCTCTGCTCCCCTCTCCGGAAAGCCGGGAGTTTGGATTTCATGGGGGAGAGATCGGCGTATCAGCGTCTGACTGGGGCCGAGGAGGAACCGCAGGTAAAGGGGCAGCCAGATAGCCGGGACCCCGTCGCCTGCTGGTGAGCTAAGGGCAGCCTGTCAGGAGTGAGGGGTATCTTTGCTTCTGGGCCCAGGACAGATCCTGGGGGCAAGGACGCTGGGTGAAGAAGGGTGGTGTGTTTGTGTGTGGGGTGGGATGGGGAAAGTCAGTAGTGGTGAATTCCTGTTGCTGACATCTGCTGCAGTGTCTCTGAGTCCTTAGGACCCAATTAAGCTGCCCTTTGGGCTTGCCTTAGTGCTGCATGGGAGCACTGCCAGGATATGGATTTAGTCTTCCCGGACACAGAGTCCGTGTGCCTGGACATTCCCTCTTACTGGCTTTATGAATCTGCATATTAAGCCAAATGTCCCTGTTTGCTTTGGAAAATATGATCAGGGTGTTTGTGTATGGGTCTGCCTCCCTTACCCTTGGAGATCAAGCACTTTCTCTCTTGGCCAATAGAGGGCACTCACTGACAGGACAAAGCTGGGGAAGAAGGGTGCTGTTTTCCAAGGCTGGGAGAAAGGGGTCCAGAGCTGGCATGAGCTCTGACTCCTGAGCACACTGCTTTTCTTCACAGCCTCCTACAGCTGGATTGCTGAGCAAGTTGTTGAGGCTTGTTCTTACCTCATTTGCAAGGGGAGAATCAGGTCTGGGGTTCCAGTGAGTTGGGGACACCTCTTTCTGGGCGGTTGTAATTTTCAATTCGGCCCTTCCAATCCCGTAGTTCCCCCAACTTTCGACAGAGGGAGTGATCCTGCTTAAATTGTCCCCTTTAAGTCAGGTGCCTGGGTCTCCTTCAGAGTGGTGCTTGGTGGGAGGTAGGTAATAGGCTTCTCTGTGCTATGGGCACTGTGTGCCAGAGTTTAGGGGAAAGTTAGCTCAAGTGTGACCGCGACCTGACCTCCTCTTGTCCGTTAGCTGTGATTCCATTCTAAGACTGGTGATTCACTGGGACCAGGAGAGGCTGCACCTGGCTGGCATCATAAGTGTTGGGTAGTGGGGGATGAGAGGGGGATGGGAAAGAGGGACTGATCGCTGGGGGTGTCCCATTCCCCCTCCCCCCGCCTTGGGTCCGATCAGGAAACGTCTGTGCCTTCAAGCACCTCCTTGCCAGGAAGGTCAAGCACTGAGAGAGAGGCCCTAGAAAGAGCCTGGGATGCTCACTCCCCAAAACTCTCACCCCAGCTGCCTATTCCACCAGCCAGCTGGGGCTCCCAGAGCTGGCGGCCAGCTGGAGAGGGACAAGAGAGCAGTGTGCAAGAAACAGGGGCTCCCTGGGCACGGCTGAGGGTGGGGGCTGAGGGAGCCCGAGAGAACTTCCTGCAGCTGTCAGGTGTGTCTGGGGGCTGTAGTGAGGGGGGTGTAAGAGCAGCTGGCACCCTTGAGGAGGGCCAGAGGGATCAATTGTCAGCTCTAGGAACGTGGGGGGCCCAGGGGGGTTGGAGTGACGCAGTTCCCTCTAGCTGGGGCTGTTGTCACTGTATGTAGGTGCTGTTCAGGAGACATCTTATAGCCTGGAATCCTATAGTTTTGGGGTGAGCCATCACAGGTTTTAGGGGCTTGTTTGTTTTGAGGGGGCTTTGGATCTTGGCCAGCTGGTCTAGGGAGGCGGCATACTGGGTGATGTGCGTAGCAGACAAGGGAACTCCAGGGGAGGGGGTGGAGATTCCTCACCATCTCCCCCCACCCCCACCCACCCTTGGCTGGACTGTCCCACTCTGGCAGGCTGCCAGACTCCTATTTCCGTCGGGCACCAGGGTAACAGGGCCACATTAGGGCCTGAGCCAGANGGGGGCGGGAGTGGACAGCGGGACTGCATCAGCTCGTCAGAGCCAGCCCTGCACTGAGGGCCAGCGAGCAGGACGGGGCGGGCTCGACAGGGGCTCAGGGCTTCTCTGCTCCAGCGGCTGCGTTCTTGGTGACGAGTGTGTCAGAAAAGTGTTGTGTGGGAAGTGTGTGCCAGCCACGAGAGCTACACATGTCAGACACAGGTGTGTAGCTGTCTCTTATACACATCTGGCCGGCCAGCTGTGGACACAGCCGTAGAGTAGAGCAAAGGGGGCCTCCCTATTTTTCTGCTGTATTCACCGCTCCTGGTGTGGGCTCTGGGGGGCCTCTGGAGCAGACCTCTGGCTAACCTCCCTTCTGGGCAGTACCTGCAGTTCAGGAGCTGAGACCACTGCTCCCCATCTCCCCTACTTCTCGGGCCAGAGCCCCGGTGACCTGGTCAGGGTGGGTCCGCCTCCGTGGAGATGCCAGCAGCTCGTCGGTTCCCGGGCCTCGAGCTCTCGTTCCCTCTTCTAGCCAGACTCCGGCGGAGACTGTACACAGTGAGTGGGGGGGCTGGGGGCGGGAGTGGACAGCGGGACTGCATCAGCTCGTCAGAGCCAGCCCTGCACTGAGGGCCAGCGAGCAGGACGGGGCGGGCTCGACAGGGGCTCAGGGCTTCTCTGCTCCAGCGGCTGTGTTCTTGGTGACGAGTGTGTCAGAAAAGTGTTGTGTAGGAAATGTGTGCCAGCCACGAGAGCTATACATGTCAGACACAGGTGTGTAGACTGGGCTGTGCTGGGGGAAGCAAAGACATGGGCTGGTGGTAGGGTGTCAGGGGGAGGACTTGTCCAGGGTCACCCTGGCCTGGGTGGTAGACCCAGGGCTGGGACCCTGGCAGTGTTGTTCTTTTCCCCGGGATTCCAGTGTTCTCTCCTGTCTTCCCACACATGCGCCCCCACGCAGAGCAGCCCGGTTCCCAGGGTTGGGGAGCAGGGAGATTTGTTAGCTGGTGTATCAGGAAAAAGGAACAGGCCAGACTGCTTTCTCAGAGACTTCTTCAGCGGAGGGGCCCCTGGGTCTCCCCCAGCCCTGACCACACAGGGCAGTTCTTTGAGCTGTTCTCAGGAGTGGCTGCCTCCTGCCCCCAGGAGCGTAGGGTTGCGGGGCCTGGAGCACTGGGACTTGAGGACTGGGGAGGACGCGATGGGGGTCTTCAGACCACCTGCTCTGGTGGCCAGCCTCAGCTTAGGCTGAGCCGTGTAAGGGGTGGGATCACTCTGCTCCAGGGACCAGGTAGTGATGATGGAGGCGTGAGCTGGCCTCATCTGGTCACTCCACAGAGAGACACTGCCTGGGTTAGTGATTTTCACAGGGGTCCTTTGGGGCTTTCTTGTGGAAAGCAGTGGTGCCCTGCTCTCTTAAGTCCATACCCCCTTGTTTGTAATGGATGGCTTTGTTGAGGATAAGTGAGTTAATCAGCCAAGTGCTTAGAACTGTGCCCAGCATCTGGTTAACTGTAGTTGAAGTGTTAGTTATTTTTATTTTTCTTAAATAAAATTAATAGAAATACAGCCTGCTTATTCTGTGTGTATGAGCACGTGCCTATGTGTGTAGTCAATCAACATAATGCCTCCTGTAATATAAAGGAAATCAGTTGTAACATCTCATATATGCTACTATGTGAATGCGATGGGACAATTATGAAGCAGTCAGATGCTAAGACCTCAGGTGGAGCCAGCATGGAGGCAAAGATGTTGTCAGGCAAGTGCTGACTGAGAGGAGATGTTTGAAATAGTAAGGACGGGCTGTCTGCAGTGACCTCTTTCTGAATGGTGGACAACTTCTCAGCTCCGAACAAAGCAAAAGGCCAGTTTCTCCTCAGTTTAAACAACAGTTCCATTCTAGGAAAATTCAGTCTATATTAAAATTGCAAAAGTATTTTCTTGTTCGTGTGTAAAATGGAATTTGATTCTCTGTTCAGATGATTATAAATAAGTTTTTTACCTGTATAAATTAAGTTGTATGGGATTGGGACATTATGAGAATCCCAGCCACCCACTCACTGCCACTAGCGGTCCCCAACATATTGACAGCCAGACATGTTCTCTAAGCGGGCTACCCAGCCCTCCTGAGAACCATGCGGGTGAACAGTTAGGGCTTAAAGTTTGGAAACCCCCTTCTGGGCCGCCGCCTTGGTGGAGGAGCCAGGGTTTGAACTGAGGGCGTCTCGTTTCTGTCCGTGGCTTTTTGTACTGCCCAGGGCTGCCTGGGAAAGTCTGAGCTCCTGGCACTGGGCTGGCAGCTCCACTGGGAACTGTGGGGGCAGGAGGCTTGCCCTGGGCCCGGGCTGTGAGCGCCTGCTCGAGAGGAGAGCTGGGGGCACAAGCCGGCCTCCTAGTGGAGAGGAGGGGTTCTCGGAGCAGCTGGCTTTTTCCCTGGTGCCTGTCTTCTTCAGTGGGGACTGAACACAGGTCAGAGGTGGGCCAAGCCCTCGGCTCTGAGGGGGTCTTAACTCAGACCAGGATGAGTTTGGTGTCTGATGAGTCAATCTGCCTAGCTTCGTGGGTGCCACTGGCCGCATTCTCTGGGCCCCAGGAGTGTAGGTCGGAGCCCACTCCCTGGTGTCCCTGTGCCTGAGTGTGACCTGCACGTAGTTTTGTTTGGCCAGCACAGTGTACACACGTGCTTGCGTGTGTGTATTTCAAACTTGAATTAGTTGACATAGTTCAAAAGTCAGGAGAAAGATCTAATGTCAAGTGTAAACAAGGAACAGAATGGTGTGGATAATGGGTGAGTATGTGTGTGGGGGGAAAACAAGTCTGGAAGAATGGGTAAAAGTCATTAACGCAGCTGACTTCTGGGAAGGGGGTGAGATGGCCGTGCAACGGGTGGGGATGAGGCTTTTATTATGGCATCTGTGTGCCTTTTGGTATTTTACGTGTGCCTTTATTACCTTTTCAAAAAAATTTTAAAAGATATTTACTTGGCTATGTCCAGTCTTAGTTGCTGCACGTGGGATTTTCATTGCCGTGCACAGGCTTCTCTCTAGTTACGGCTTCACTGCCCCACGGCATGTGGGATCTTAGTTCCCTGATCAGGGTTTGACCCCTAGACCTCTGCCTTGGAAGGTGGGTTCTTTACCACTGGACTACTGGCAAAGTCCCTCAAGCTTTTTTTAATGGTGAGATTTCACACATAGATTCTGATTTCCGGTATTTCTTTTAAAAATGGAAAAGCTTTGACACCACTGGACCACAGCCTGTTGTGACAACTGTTGACTGTAGCTGAGCCATGCTGCCTCCCTGGGCTGCGGCTGCAAGCCCACCCCGCCCTCCACCCCTCTTTCCCTCCGACCTCCTGTGGTTCTGTGTGGTGCCTGGGGAGCGGTTTTTGGACCAGAGGAGAGGCTCCTACAGTGTCAGGCATTGGGAGGAACATGCTAGAGCTCATCTCGTCCCTGTGGGATCCCTCAGATCTGCAGAGCTCATGGATGGGTCTCAAGGGACACTGCACCCCCCCATCAAACTTTTTAAAGTAGAACATTATGAGTAAGAATGTATGTATTTTCCTGGAGACACAATCGATATTTTCATCAGATTCTTAGAGAGTTTGTGATGCCAGGAGAGTCGAAGAGCCAGGGGGGAGCCAGAGGACAGAGTTTGATCTCAGGTCACTCGACCACAGGTGACAGATTTAGGGAGTAAGACCCTGACTTCAGGGCCTGGGCCATGTCCCAGGTACCCCGATTCTATCCCTGTTGCCATAGGAAGCAGGACATGGCTGCAGGCTCTTAGGACGTGCAGCTGTTTTGGGGAGCAGGATGGGAGTTTGAGCCCTTCCCTGCAGCACACAGTAGGATGTGGGTGAGCCCAGGGCAGTGGCAGGGCCACGTGTCGCCTCCCTCCCTTCTGCAGTCCCTAAGCAGCTCTTCTGTTCCCACAGAGGCTGGGGAGCAGCAGCATGCAGCCGGAGGAGGGCACAGGCTGGCTGCTCGAGCTGCTGTCCGAGGTGCAGCTCCAGCAGTATTTCCTGCGGCTCCGTGACGACCTCAATGTCACCCGCCTGTCCCACTTTGAGTATGTCAAGAACGAGGACCTGGAGAAGATTGGCATGGGCCGGCCCGGTAGGTGGGGGTGTTGGCCTCGCCCATTGTCACCCCATGGACCAGTTACCTTGTTTGTCCTTAGAACTGCCAGCCTCGTGGAAGAGCCCTCCCTGCTTTGTTCTGTGGAGCGACAGAGCTGAGAGCTCTCACTGCCTGTCCAAGATCTGTCCCCCGACCTCCCCAGGTGGGGCAGAGGGGTATCAGTAGATGCTGTGCACGATGAGTGTGCAGTGGTGAAGGTGAACTGCAGTTGGAGGAGTCTGACTTAAATTTCCAGCTGCTCAGGGTTAACTACACACTGAGTTTTGTTTGTGCAGACATATGTAGGCTGTATTTCTTCCATCTCCTCCTCATTTGTAAATGTAGAATTGCGTCTGTACTTAACACCCGGAGGGCTAGTGTCTGGAGGTCGATGGAGAAGGAAAGATAAAAACCCTCAGATGGGTTGCTGCCTTTCTCCTGATCTTTCCCTTTCTCTCGTTTCTCCTACAAAGATCTGTTCTATAGGCTAACTTCCCCAACCCGCCCCATGTATTTAGCCTAAAAGTACTGACTGTAGCTTCTGGAAATCATGGTGTTTCATTGTTTCATTAGCAACTTTTTAGTGCAATAAGCCTAAAATAGCTAACCAAGTGATAATGTGAGAATTTAGATACTGATTTACGCTGCTTGTAGCCTGGAGAACTGACAGTTAATGCCAGTAACATAATACAGTTTTATGGGAGAAAAACTCAAAATTGAAGAGATTCTATCCATGACCTTGACTTAACTATTTTTTCTTGAGAGTTGACATAAGAGTACTGCTGTTCAATTTTGGTGGTTAAACACCTCCATCCTCTTGGCAAAGACCTGCCTGGAAGTAGGATGCAGCGCTCATCTGGTTAGCGGCGGCCCCTGGTTGGTGGGGATGGCTTGTTCCCTTGGCGTGGCTGCACTGAGCAGGGTCTAGTGGTGGCCTCCCCCCAGGAGGACTGAGGAAGCAGCCTCTGTAGGGGTGTGAGCGCCTCTATAGCATGGGTTCCCCTTCCCCTCTGCCCCGCAGGCCAGCGGCGGCTGTGGGAGGCTGTGAAGAGGAGGAAGGCCATGTGCAAACGCAAGTCCTGGATGAGCAAGGTGGGTGGACAGGGAAGGAGGTGGGAGTGGGGGTTCATCGGGGCGCCTCTGACATCACCTGGGAGCCTGCCCCCGTCCCCACGGTACAATCTCACACTTTGTACAGACCTCCTCCTCCGGGGCCTTATCAGGCAGGGTGCTTGCAGAGCTGCCTGGCTAAGTGTCTGTCTCCGCTGGAGACGGTGCTGAGTGGCCTGTGTGCAGCTTTGGCTCCACGTCCCCTCCCGCTGGGCCGTGGTGCTGGGCATGGAACAGGCGCTTGTTGACAAGTGCCCTGTAACTTGAGCCCTTGTGCTGAGTGTTGGGGCCGGTGTCCAGTATGGGGCGGTGGGACTGTCTGGACCCAGGATGGCTTTGCTGCCCTCCTCCCCCACCTTCCTAGTCTGTGGAGGCTTTCTCTGGTCTACTGGCCTCCCTGACAGCTTCCTTCCCCAAGGCCTCCCCCACCCCCCTTGCTCTAATTTGGGTCTGTGGAGTGGTGAGTCCCAGGTCTGACTCAGTGGAACTTTGCCCATTGTCTGGAAGACAATGCGAGAGGAAATGAACCAGCCGGGCCTTCCCACCCCACTTCTGGCCTCAGGGTTGGGTGGGGGGTGGGCAGTACCAAACAGCTGGACCTGGGATTGGGCAGCAGAGATTTCCTGGCTGTGATCTGGCAAAGAGGCTGTCTCTTGGGATCCTGTGGCCTTTTCTGGGGACACTGACCTGGTCCCTTGCCCAGGTTTTCAGGAAGGATGAGTGTGTTGGGGCAGTGAAAGCAGAAGAGAAGAGTTGTGCGGTGTGCAGGACTCAGGGGTCTTGGATCTACCTTCGACTCACTGGAGGTCCCGGGGCCGGTCAGTTGACCTCTCCAGATTTGAGACATGTGGTCAGTAAAACAGTGCCAGCCACACTGCCCAGCTCACCTCAGAGCCTTGGGAAGATCCCTTGAGAAAAAAAGCTGTGAAGGGCCTTGTCAGCTGAATGTGGCTTGCAAATGAAAAAGATTCCAGTTGGTGGGAGGAAGGATGGAGCAGTGATCAGAAGAGGCCCTCAGATTGGAGACCCCTTCACCCAGCACAGGCAAGACTCTACCAGCCTTGGGGGCAGGTGCCCAGCTGAGCAGAGTGTGCCACCTCAAGGGCTTCGCATGCCCTGGTAGGGTGGCCATGTCAAACTGACAGAGCTGCTCTGACCCTCAGGGCTTCCCTCCTGTTCCCTGACCTTTGGCCCCTTCCCTCCCAAGCTCAGGCTACAGAGTCCCTCCAACCTTCCTTCTTTCTGAGCTCTGAGCTCTGGGCCTCTCTCCAGAAGCCCAGCTGTCTTCCCAGGCCCTTCCCCAGCAAGGCCTTGCTTCATCTTCACCCCCTCTCTCCACTCCCCCCCCACCCCATTACACACACACACACACACACACACACACACACGCACACTCTCTCTCTCTCTCTCTCTGTCTCTTTGCTTCTTTCTCTCTCTCTCTCTCTCACGGTCCAACCACAGGCTCAAATTATCCTCTCTCCTGGCAGGATGAAGGGCAGCCGACTCCCTGGGGAGGGTGGAGACAGACAGCGCCAAATGGGCAACCCAGGGAAGGGGCCAGGGCTAAAAATGGACGGGAGGTGTTTGTGAGGGCCCCTGAGGCTAAAGCCCATCTGCTTGGGTGAGGGGCTGGAGTCTGTGCTGGGCAGGGGTGCAGAGAGGGACAGGTGGGGTGGAGGGGGCTGCCTGGAGTGGCTTTGGGCTGTCCCCGACCCCACAGCTGGGTATGGAGCCGGAGCAGCCACGGGCTACACTCCTGTGGTCCACCTCTGGCACATATCCTGAGGCCACACTGAGGCCGTGGGCTCCCATTTGGCGGTGTGGTCAGGAGGGGACATGGGCCTCCAGCCAGGGTGCCTCCTGGAAGTCTGGCAAAGCCAGTACCTGTGTGGAGGCCTCACCGAGGACCAAGTGGGGCAGGACAGAATGACTGGCCCTGGGACCTCAGAGTTCCATCTGGCTCCCGACTGCCTTCAAACAGGTGTTCAGTGGAAAGCGGCTGGAGGCTGAGTTCCCCCCTCATCACTCTCAGAGCACCTTCCGGAAGACCTCGCCCACTCCGGGGGGCTCTGCTGGGGAGGGGTCCCTGCAAAGCCTCACCTGCCTCATTGGGGAGAAGGACCTGCATCTCTTCGAGAAGCTGGGAGATGGCTCCTTTGGCGTGGTGCGCAGGGGCGAGTGGGACGCCCCCTCGGGGAAGACGGTGAGTTCCCTGGATCCTCGAGGGTGAGGCGGAGGGGCAGAGGCCCTGCTTTGCCCTCCGAGGTGGATCAGTCGCCTCTGCTCGGATGTGAAGGGGGCTGGGCACAGGTCCAGAGTGGCTCCCCCTGGAGTCCATGCTTAGGGTTAACGCAAAACATGGGTTTCTTTTTCAGTTATAAAACTGTTTTACTTATAAAAGTTTGGAAACTTTTAAAAATTAAAATTAAAAAATATCTGTTTCCCCCCACTCAGAGGAAGCCGAGTTATAGTGTTTCCACCTGTTTCCCCCCTCAGGTATTCTGTTGAATTTCTTCAAGATACAAATTTCAAACACAGCTTTTTAACTCTTGCCCGTTTGTCTTAGTATTGTATCTTTAAAAATTTCCCCAGAGGGATAGATGTTACGTGTGCAGTAAAGCACAGTTTTTGAGAGTACAGCTCAGTGAATTTTCACATACGCATGGGCCCGCGTGACTACTGCCCAAATCGTGGTGTGGGACATCTCTCTCGCCCCAGGAGGCTCCTGCATGCCTCTTCCACTGGGCGTCCTCTTCCTTCAGGAGAAAGCCACTAGTCTGACTCCTGTCACTGTAGCTTAGTTTTATGGCATTGTATTTAAAGCATGTACTTTCCACACCAAAAACGTTTTTTTATTATAATATTTTAATATTCTATTGTCATACCAGTCATTTCTTTCCTTACGGTTGCCACTTAACCTGGGCATTCCCTCATGAAGGGGAGGCCCAGCTCATGGCCTTTGGACGTCAGCCAGCTGCCCTCCCCCTGCCAGGCCACAGGCGCCTGGGATGGGCTCACCCAGATGAGCAGACCTGAGGCGGGAGGAGCAAGCTGGCCCAGTGGGTTGGGACTGGGGTCTGTCCTGACTCCCTGCAATCCCCTGTTCTGGCTAGGTGAGCGTGGCTGTGAAGTGCCTGAAGCCCGATGTGCTGAGCCAGCCGGAGGCCATGGACGACTTCATCCGGGAGGTCAACGCCATGCACTCGCTTGACCACCGAAACCTCATTCGCCTCTACGGGGTGGTCCTCACACCGCCCATGAAGATGGTGCATACCGTGGGCAGAAGGGGGCTGGGGACAGGGAGGGGCCTGTGGTTTTGGGCCCCCAGCCCCCCTCACCTCCTTCGGTCACTCCTTCCCAATGAAGGTCCTGCTTTGGTTCCCCCGTGAGGCAGAGGGGTTCCCAGGCCTGCCCTGCTGACTGTGCAGCCAGACCTCTCTTCCCTCTCTGGATTGTGCTTATGTTCTCTGGCAAAGAGTTGAACCTATGGATGGGCCTGGCCCCAGAGTTTAGCTTTTGGCATTGCTAACCTGAGCCCCTTTGGGTGGCTTCTCTGGGCCTCATTTTCCCATGCTCCTTGGAGGGCGAGGTCCCTTAGGACAGGTCAGGAAGGAGCATGGCAGTGGCGGGCCTTGAGGGGAGGGGCAGGGCTCGGCCATGCTTACGCCTCCTTCCCTCCTCCCCCGCGGCCTCAGGTGACAGAGCTGGCACCTCTGGGATCATTGCTGGACCGGCTACGCAAGCACCAGGGCCACTTCCTGCTGGGTACCTTGAGCCGCTACGCTGTGCAGGTGGCTGAGGGCATGGGCTACCTGGAGGCCAAGCGCTTCATTCACCGGGACCTGGCTGCCCGAAATCTGCTGTTGGCTACCCGCGACCTGGTCAAGATTGGGGACTTTGGGCTGATGCGAGCACTGCCCCAGAATGACGACCACTACGTCATGCAGGAACATCGCAAGGTGCCCTTTGCCTGGTGAGGGGCAGGCGCTGCTGGCTCCCAGGCCCTGGATCCCACTCTGCCCTAGTCCCTATACACCCAGGCCTCGGAGCTTCCAGGGCCTTCTGTACCTCCACTAGACATTATGTCTTCTGGGCCTGGCTTCCCTTCTCGTGTGCCCATCCATTCACTCATCCATCCAGAAATGCTGGAGGGCCCCTGTAGCGGGTGCTGGAACACACAGGGCTAAGTGCTGTGGGGATGTGGGAAGGCTCTGGGGAAGACCCAGTATTTAGCTCCTGAAATATGAGAAGTCAGCCAGGTAGAGACTGGCTGGTGTGTTCCAGGCAGGGCCTTGTAGACTGATGAGAAATGTTCACCTGCACACTGGGCTGGTATCTGGCCCTCCCCTGGCCCCTGCGTGAGCTTATCCTGCGCTGAGACCGTCATGGGCCCTTGATAACAGAGGTGCCTGGAGGAGCGGGGTCTCCTTGCTTTGGGGTGGGAGGAGTTGGTCCAGTTCTGCTTGCCAGAAAACCCCTCTAATCCAGGGTATACGGTCACCCTAATTAATTACTGACCTTATGTTGAGGATGATCACACATCCTGGATCCTGCCTAGTGTCTTCGAGTAATTAATAGCACCTCCTTTCATAGTCAGGCACCCTGGTAAATTATAAGGTCACTTTTTTATGCAGCCCTCCTACCCCTATAAAGTGAGCAGACAATTGTTATTACCATTTCATAGATGAGGAATGTGTGTCTTAGAGATCATGATTTACCTGGGTCCCTCCCTCCCATCCCCCCCACCCCCACCCCACTGAGTGGCTGGGCCAGCTCTCCAGTCCCACAAGACATTTCTGATTCTCCCCCGAGGGCACTTCCTCCTCACTTTGGGTACACCCTAGAGTGCTTACCCCTTGCTGGCTTCACTGCAGTAGCCTGTTTCTTTCTCCCCCCGAGGGCATGTGGGGATGTCTGGGGACACCACTGTGCCTCTTCCCACCCTTTTTGGTTCTTCTTCAGGCCCTGTCCAGATGTCCCACCCACACCTTCCTGCTGAAATGGCCTAAATCCTAGGATCCTGCCCAAATCTGGAAATTGTCATCCTCCCACCACAATTAGAAAACAGCCTGGGATCTTGTCCCCGCCCCCCTTTTGCCCCTTCTGGAGCCTCTGACCCTCCTCCTTGCCCTGCTTCCCTGTGGGAACGCCCCCCTCTTCCTGCTCCAGGCTGTGTGTGGATGAGAGACCTGAGCAGAGACAGTTGGGTCTACGACTGTGCACCTTGTAGTCTAGAAGGCCTGCCCTGTCCACACTGTGCCCCCGGCTTCTCAGGGCAACAGCATGCTTGCACAGGAGCATTTGGGGTCCAGTGGGGCTGCTGCAAGGGCAAGGGTTCTCTGAGAGACCTTCTGTTTGACCCTTGCCTCTGCCAGGTGTGCCCCAGAGAGCCTGAAGACACGTACCTTCTCCCACGCCAGCGACACCTGGATGTTTGGGGTCACGCTGTGGGAGATGTTCACCTACGGCCAGGAGCCCTGGATTGGCCTCAATGGCAGTCAGGTGAGGGGGCTGGGGTGGTGCTCCCCACTGGGTGGCCGGGGGTTGATTGATCCCTGGCTCTCTGCCTGGCCCAGCTGGAACTGGCTCTCACCTGTTGGAATCGCTGTGTCCAATGCCCTGTGTCTGCTCAGAGAGCTGAGCGGGGAGCATGGGCCCAGTGGTGAGGAGCGGACCAGCCTGGCTTGCTTGCCATCCTCCTCTGCCACGGCCCTCTCTTTGGAGCCTGCAGACCTGGGGGTCAGGGTCTGAGGCCTGGGGGTCAGGCACAGGTCTTCTTCGTGGTGCAGGCACGGCAGACTGTGCTTCTAGTGGATCCATGACTGGGGGACAGAGAAGATGGGGGTAAAGAGCCGGGTGCTCCGCTTGTCCTTAAACGGCCCCGCCACCCCCAGATCCTGCATAAGATTGACAAGGAGGGGGAGCGCCTGCCCCGGCCCGAGGACTGCCCCCAGGACATCTACAATGTCATGGTCCAGTGCTGGGCGCACAGACCCGAGGACAGGCCCACCTTTGTGGCTCTGCGGGACTTCCTGCTGGAGGTGAGGCGCGTGTGCCCACGAGGGCGGGGGTATCTAAGCAGAGGTCAGCCAGGGGCAGGCAGTGACCTGTGTCTCCCCCAGGCTCAGCCCACCGACATGCGGGCCCTTCAGGACTTCGAAGAACCTGACAAGCTGCACATCCAGATGAATGACGTCATCACCGTCATCGAGGGGAGGTAGGGAGCATGGGGTCTGCATCCCACTGCCTTGAAGGCCTCAGCCAGGAGGCGTCTGGGGCCTGAGAGCCCCTCTGCCCCTCAAGCTCTTGTGGCAGGCTTGGGTCCCCTCCTGAGTGTGAGGAGTGAAGTATGCAGGTGCCGAGGCATACAAAGGGCTTTCCCTGCCTGGAGCCTCCTTCACCCTTTGCCCGCTAGGCTTCAGCTGCGGCTCTGTGAGTCAGGGCCGTGCTGCCACTGTGGGTAGGAAGGAGCATCAGGGCCTAGGGCCCAACTGGGGACTCGGGGGCTNCTTCCTCCTCACTTTGGGTACACCCTAGAGTGCTTACCCCTTGCTGGCTTCACTGCAGTAGCCTGTTTCTTTCTCCCCCCGAGGGCATGTGGGGATGTCTGGGGACACCACTGTGCCTCTTCCCACCCTTTTTGGTTCTTCTTCAGGCCCTGTCCAGATGTCCCACCCACACCTTCCTGCTGAAATGGCCTAAATCCTAGGATCCTGCCCAAATCTGGAAATTGTCATCCTCCCACCACAATTAGAAAACAGCCTGGGATCTTGTCCCCGCCCCCCTTTTGCCCCTTCTGGAGCCTCTGACCCTCCTCCTCGCCCTGCTTCCCTGTGGGAACGCCCCCCTCTTCCTGCTCCAGGCTGTGTGTGGATGAGAGACCTGAGCAGAGACAGTTGGGTCTACGACTGTGCACCTTGTAGTCTAGAAGGCCTGCCCTGTCCACACTGTGCCCCCGGCTTCTCAGGGCAACAGCATGCTTGCACAGGAGCATTTGGGGTCCAGTGGGGCTGCTGCAAGGGCAAGGGTTCTCTGAGAGACCTTCTGTTTGACCCTTGCCTCTGCCAGGTGTGCCCCAGAGAGCCTGAAGACACGTACCTTCTCCCACGCCAGCGACACCTGGATGTTTGGGGTCACGCTGTGGGAGATGTTCACCTACGGCCAGGAGCCCTGGATTGGCCTCAATGGCAGTCAGGTGAGGGGGCTGGGGTGGTGCTCCCCACTGGGTGGCCGGGGGTTGATTGATCCCTGGCTCTCTGCCTGGCCCAGCTGGAACTGGCTCTCACCTGTTGGAATCGCTGTGTCCAATGCCCTGTGTCTGCTCAGAGAGCTGAGCGGGGAGCATGGGCCCAGTGGTGAGGAGCGGACCAGCCTGGCTTGCTTGCCATCCTCCTCTGCCACGGCCCTCTCTTTGGAGCCTGCAGACCTGGGGGTCAGGGTCTGAGGCCTGGGGGTCAGGCACAGGTCTTCTTCGTGGTGCAGGCACGGCAGACTGTGGTTCTAGTGGATCCATGACTGGGGGACAGAGAAGATGGGGGTAAAGAGCCGGGTGCTCCGCTTGTCCTTAAACGGCCCCGCCACCCCCAGATCCTGCATAAGATTGACAAGGAGGGGGAGCGCCTGCCCCGGCCCGAGGACTGCCCCCAGGACGTCTACAATGTCATGGTCCAGTGCTGGGCGCACAGGCCCGAGGACAGGCCCACCTTTGTGGCTCTGCGGGACTTCCTGCTGGAGGTGAGGCGCGTGTGCCCACGAGGGCGGGGGTATCTAAGCAGAGGTCAGCCAGGGGCAGGCAGTGACCTGTGTCTCCCCCAGGCTCAGCCCACTGACATGCGGGCCCTTCAGGACTTCGAAGAACCTGACAAGCTGCACATCCAGATGAATGACGTCATCACCGTCATCGAGGGGAGGTAGGGAGCATGGGGTCTGCATCCCACTGCCTTGAAGGCCTCAGCCAGGAGGCGTCTGGGGCCTGAGAGCCCCTCTGCCCCTCAAGCTCTTGTGGCAGCACCCCAGCTCCTGCAGCGAGATGGAGGGCAGGCTTGGGTCCCCTCCTGAGTGTGAGGAGTGAAGTATGCAGGTGCCGAGGCATACAAAGGGCTTTCCCTGCCTGGAGCCTCCTTCACCCTTTGCCCGCTAGGCTTCAGCTGCGGCTCTGTGAGTCAGGGCCGTGCTGCCACTGTGGGTAGGAAGGAGCATCAGGGCCTAGGGCCCAACTGGGGACTCGGGGGCTCCTTTTACCCTTTCCCACCCTCCTCCTCCCCTCCTGCCAGGATGAGGACTCTGGACTCTCACCTGGGCACCCTGCAGTAGCCCAGCGCAGCCCCGCCTCTTCCTGGCAGCCTCTGCCCTCCGCTGAGCCCATAGCTCCCTCTGAGGGCTCCTCTCATCCTCTGCTGGGTCTTTTGTCCCCAGATGCCCNAGTCTGTTCCACTCTGCACTGCTTCTCCAGCTCAGTTAGCGAGCATCTCTGGAGAGGCGTGCAGAGCAGAATCCAGCATCCAGCTGCTGGGTTTGGTATATGAGACTGTTTTGTGGAGGGGCCCATGAGACCCAGGGGCCTGTGGGTGTTGGGGGGAGGGCAGCATCAGAGGCTGGGTGCCAGGCCCTCCCCCCTGTGCCTCTTTGGCCTCAGCCAGCCTGGAGGTGGGGTGGGGAGGGGATGTGCTCCTCTCCTTGGAATGGCCCAGCTATTTTTGGATGGGCTTTGTCCCTTCCCGGGTGTTGTCCTCTCTTCTTCCTTCCCTTCCTGCCCTCACCCCCGAGAGGCAGGGCGGTAATCACAGGGTTGCTGTGTCTGTGGTGGCTGGGCAAGCAGCCTTGTTGGCAAGGAGGCTGGGCCCTCAGCCCTCCCCTTGCACCTCCTAGCTCCCCCCGGATCGCTGTGCTCATGGGCCTCACTGCCTCCTTCCTGCCTCCACCTCCCCCAACCCCCCGATCTGGCTGCAGATTGGAGGAAGCCTTGCTCTACGCCCCTGGTGTGGACAGGTATTGTATGGGTGGGGGCTGACAGTGAAGGGGTGCAGCTCGGTGCCACATGGACCCCCTGTAGCTGCAGGAGGCCCTCACCACCTCTGCCGTTGCCCGAATTCTGGGCCTGTCCCCAGTGTGAGCGATCTCAGCGGCAGGTGCAAGAGCCTCGGGGCTGTTGACTCTTTGGCTTTCGAAGCATCCAAAAGGGTGCTTTGTTCTTTCCTGCCCACCTGGCCCGGCTCCCACCCCCAACCCCAGGCCTGGACCTAGGCTGTGCCAGCAGAGTCTGTCTGAGGTCAGAGTGAGGGGCTGGTGGTCCCACAGTCCAGCCACACTGAGAGGCTGGGGTCCCTCCTTGGACCTCTTGTTTAAGGCAAGGAGGTGGGTGGGGCCAAGAGCGGGGGTCCCACAGTCCTGGCAAGAGGTGGTGGAAGGCACTGGAGATACGTAAACCTTGGGTTGCCCCAGGTACTTCCAAACTTTGGAAGGACTACCTACCTGCAGGAGGGATATGGTTGGAGGGCTTGGCCCCAAGCGCAACACTAAGGTGCTCCTTTGGGCCCCTGCAGCTTAGAGCTCCTGGAACCAGGTTAAAGGGTGAAATTGGGTGGCCAGGGGCGGACAGGGGCTTAGGCCTTGCCAGGGGAGAAGGGAGGTGAGGTGGTATGGTGAGGAGAGTGCTGGCTTCACAGACTGACTGCTGGGTTTGAGTCCTGGTTCTGCTGCACTCTGTTTGGTAACTGTTGTGTCACTTGTTTGAACGTGTTTCCTTATTTCTAAACTGGAGGAAAAGCTGTCTCACCCATCTGAGTCGCTTAGGGTAAGGCTCTGTGCTAACGCCAGGCCCTGTGCTGGGTGAGTGGCAGATCCTGGGGGGCTGCTGGCGGGCTGCTCTGATCCTGGGGCCCTTGCCCTGGTGCTCCTTTCCACTGAGGTGGTCAGATACCACGGTGCAGAGAGCTTGGTATGAAAAGGGTCCCGTCCTTGGGGCCTTCCACTATACCCTGGCGTTCACCACGTCACCTCTGTTGGGCAGGGCTGAGAATTACTGGTGGCGTGGGCAGAACACGCGGACGCTGTGCGTGGGGCCCTTCCCTCGCAACGTGGTGACCTCCGTGGCCGGCCTTTCGGCCCAGGACATCAGCCAGCCGTTGCAGAATAGCTTCATCCACACGGGGCATGGCGACACCGACCCCCGCCACTGCTGGGGCTTCCCTGACAAGATCGACGAGTGAGTACTGCTGGGGCCCCCCATGGGGGCTCCAGGGCCAGCAACCCTTCCCTGGGCACGCAGGCTCTCCAGGCCTCCAAGGTCTGCATTACAGCCCTGGGCCAAGGGTCTCCTGTCCTAGGCCTTTCCTTGCAGGCAGGACTGAGGTTGCAGCTTCAGAGTTTGGACCAAGTCTTCCTTTGGTGGAAGGGCCTCTAGGGCCTGCACCTCTTAAGTTGCCCCTGCAAACTGACCTTAGGAAAATGGACTTGGAAGTAGCCTTTAGAAGCAGTTAGTAGGAAGCATCTCCTGATCCCNCTGAGGTTGCAGCTTCAGAGTTTGGACCAAGTCTTCCTTTGGTGGAAGGGCCTCTAGGGGCTGCACCTCTTAAGTTGCCCCTGCAAACTGACCTTAGGAAAATGGACTTGGAAGTAGCCTTTAGAAGCAGTTAGTAGGAAGCATCTCCTGATCCCCAGTACTTGGTGGCAGTTTCCCTTCTCCTGCTGGAAGCACCCATGTCCTGGAGATGGGAGCTGCTGGCTCAGGTCTGAGAGGCAAGGTGCAGAAAAACTCCCTGCAGGGACACTCCAGAGGGAGTTATAGGCAGCAGCTCGGAGCCCTCTGCCCCTCCTCACCCTGTCCCGCCCTGGTTACTCTGTACCTAGGAGGGGGTTCAGCTTCCTTTAAGCGAAAGGATGAGGTCATCTAGGGGCATCTGGGGAAGACACACAGGAGGATTAGTCACTTCCTGAGGGGCCCGCCCCAGGGAGCCACCTGGAGCTCCTCCCACTGGGCCCCCAAGCCTCTGTGCCAGCCCCACTGGGCTTCCGAGCAGTGCTTTCTCTCCACCTTCTGACAGGCCTCGTCCCAAGGGGCGAGGTTCAACCTGCCTTCACCCCCTGCCTCACAAGAGCCGAGGAGGGCCCGAGAGCTGGGGTTGCAGACCCCCTGCAGGAGGCAGCCGGCAGTGTGGCCTGGCAGCAGAGAAGAGAGTGGCAGCAGGTGGCTGCTGAGCTGGAGTGGGGGCGCTGCGGGCATTGCAGAGGGCCAGCTCTACCCTTTAGGGAGCATGTGGGGCCCATGCGGTCCTAGGCTTTTCAGCCTGCGCTCAGGAGTTCTTCCTCTGCCCCCTCTCCACGGCACCCTCCCCTGGTCACTGCCGGATCTTTAGAAGGGAGCTCCTGGGAGGCAGAAGTCCTGTGCTCCAGACCCACATCTGCCAGGGGCTTAGACAGGACTCTTCTGTCCTCTGCCTGAGGCCAGGCACAGGCCCAGCAACTCCCCAGGGTGCCCTCTCTGCCACCACCCTACCTGCCCCCATCTCTGACCGACTTTTCTCCCCACAGACTGTATCTGGGAAACCCCATGGACCCTCCTGACCTGCTGAGCGTGGAACTGAGCACATCCAGACCCACCCAGCATCTGGGCAGGGTGAAAAGTAAGGGCCCCCAAACCCGTAGTCCTCTAGCTCATCAGCTACCGAGCAAGAGGCGCTGCCTCCTCGGGCCACCCTGAGC
>SJYV01005163.1:2262411-2307557 GCA_006410875.1 Neotragus pygmaeus | reverse complement strand
AAAGCCCGGGCTTCTGGAATAAGAGTGTGATCCTGGTGCCCACCCCCGCCTCTGCCCACCGTTGTGCAGCCCTGCCTCACTTCCTGCGGGACCTGCAGAAGCTGTCTGGGCTTTCGTGCCAGTTTGTTGGGAGCCCTGTCCTCTCTAAGGATGGCTCCTGTCGCCCTTGACGGTGGGAGATGGCCCATAGCCCCTGCCTGCACTAATGGTGTGCTGTAACAGGGTAGGGACTGCTAACCAGGGCCCATATGGATTTGGGGTCTTGCGTCAAAGGGGAGGGTATCAGAAGCGGGCAGATGTATTGCTTGTTCTAGCTGCAATGGAGGCAGAGGCTCACTGGCCCCTGTGGAGGGCTGCCAGCCCCCAGAGCAGGTTCTCCCCTCCTATTTGGAAAGGGTCTGTGTGCACGAAGAATTCTGGTGCCTGAGGGCTGCCCTTCCTGGAAATTGGGAGCTGGTAGAGATACTTGACTGTCTTCCCCATCCACCTGCCTGACGCTGCCTCCTTGTTGGGGTTCTCCCTTCCATCACAGAACCAACCTACGACCCTGTAAGTGAGGACCAAGACCCCCTGTCCAGCGACTTCAAGAGGCTGGGCCTGCGAAAGCCAGGACTGCCCCGTGGGCTGTGGCTCGCGAAGCCCTCGGCCCGGGTGCCAGGCACCAAGGCCGGCCGCGGTGGCGGCGAGGTCACGCTCATCGACTTCGGTGAGGAGCCTGTCGTGCCAGCCCCACGGCCCTGTGCCCCATCACTGGCGCAGCTGGCCATGGACGCCTGTTCCTTGCTGGACAAGACCCCACCGCAGAGCCCTACACGGGCCCTGCCCCGGCCCCTACATCCCACGCCTGTGGTGGACTGGGATGCGCGCCCGCTGCCCCCGCCTCCCGCCTATGACGACGTGGCCCAGGATGAGGATGACTTCGAGGTCTGCTCCATCAACAGCACCCTAGTGGGCGCCGAGGTCTCTGCTGAGGCCAGCCAGGGCGAGACCAACTACGCCTTTGTGCCTGAGCCAGCGAGGCTTCTCCCCCTGCTGGAGGACAACCTGTTCCTCCCACCCCAGGGTGGGGGCAAGCCACCCAACTCGGCCCAAACCGCAGAGATCTTCCAGGCGCTGCAGCAGGAATGCATGCGGCAGCTGCAGGTCCCGGCTGGCTCTCTGGGCCCCTCGCCCAGCCCCGGGGGTGACGACAAGCCCCAGGTGCCCCCCCGGGTGCCCATCCCCCCGAGGCCCACGCGCTCGCGTGGTGAGCTGTCTCCGGCCCCCCCAGGGGAGGAGGAGATGGGCTGGTGGCCCGGACCTGCCTCCCCTCCCCGGGTGCCTCCCCGGGAGCCCCTGTCTCCACAAGGCTCCAGGACTCCCAGCCCCCTGGTGCCACCTGGCAGCTCCCCGCTGNAGCATCATTCCCTCCAAAGAACACCCAGGGCTGATCTCCTTTAGAATGGGCTGGTTGGATCTCCTTGCAGTCCATGAGACTCTCAAGAGTCTTCTCCACACCACAGTTGAAAAGCATCAAGTCTTTGGCTCTCAGCTTTCTTCACAGTCCAACTCTCACATCCATACATGACCACTGGAAAAACCATAGCCTTGACTAGACAGACCTTCGTTGGCAAAGTAATGTCTCTGCTTTTTAATATGACACATACTTCAATAGAAAAAAATATAGTTATGGTGAAAAGGAAAATTAGGGGAGATTCAGGCTCAGACTTTGGTATGAGGAGGGGGTGAGAGAGGATTATGGACACGACTGGGTCTGGCGTTCTGTGCTCCCAGGTGTTGGGAAGAGAGAGGCATAAAGGGGAGGACTCTTCTCTTGCTGCCTGGAGTTTTCCTGATGCTCCTGAGTGTGGGTCTTGTTCCCAAATGGTCCTGTCAAGTGGTCAGATCTGGCTTGGTGGGCATAGCGGGTGTCCGTGTGTAGACACTGATGGAACAGTGCCTGTGTGTTTGTTACCCTTTATTGTTACCATGTGCCAAGATCGAAATAATCCTCCCAGCCACCCAGCAGGTAGAAATGCTTTCTGAGTCTCATGTTACAGGTGTGAACAGGGAGGCTTGCGTTCAGACACCCAGCGAGTAAGGCTGCAGCTGGGATTCTGAGCTTTCCCGGGATCCTGTTCCCTACGCTGCCTGCTCCCTGCCCCAGAAATGTCAGATTGCATCGGGGGAAATGTCAGGACTCCGGTCCCAGATGGACAGAGGGGGCCCTGCGGGGGGCCTGGCTCTCTGTGCCTGATGGAAGTGACACTTGCCTGCTCTGTTTGCAGTCCCTGGCTCTCCCCCCTACCGTGTCTCCGGAAGTCGTGACCCGCTGGCCGGCACTCGGGGAGGACAGCACAGGAAGCTGTACCCAGCTCTGCTGGCCTGCCTGCGGGTGCCTGTCAGCCCGGCTGCCACAAGGGAGGGGGGGGGAGTGGNTGGAGCAGCTCTTTGGTCTGGGTCTGCGGCCCCGAGGCGAGTGCCACAGCGTGCTGGAGATGTTCGACTGGAACCTGGAACAGGCCGGCTGCCACCTGCTGGGCTCCTGTGGCCCTGCCCACCACAAGTGAGCAAACCCTGCATCTGCCGACTTCCTGTCCCCAGGCTTCCTGGCGCAGCCTCCTGGGAGCAGCCAGCACTGCGCGGCCAGACCCAGGGCTCCAGGCCAGGAGAAGGGAGGAGGCCCCAGTCCCACACGACGGGCAGTTCTCGAGGAAGACAGTTTCTCCTCAGCACGTCTGTCTTGACTTCATAGCTTCTTTGTTCAGATGAACTAATGAGTGAAAGGAATCAGAGCCACTTTGGTTGCAGGGGGCTTGCTTCCTAATCAGGCTCTAGCGAGCAGCAGTTTAGGATCCAATAATTTAAACAAATACGTCTCACCTCCTCATTTCCTATTTGTGTTTAAAATAACACCTAAAGTTTTAATGCCTTTTTAAAGGAATATCTAATTTAAAAAATCCATTACTTTTCCTATAAAAAATTTATATGTAATCTAACAAAATATATAGATGTATATTAATAGCAAACTTGATGCAGAGTATAAATACCAGTGAAAGTTTTATTGAGTCAAAAGTGAACTTCTTCCCTGGGAGGAGGTGCTGGCGAGGTGTGGGGTGTCAAGAGTCCCCTGGCAGGACAGCCTGATTGGAGCCCAGTGCCCTGCTCATATACGGTGTCAGCCTATGCCCCTTCCTGATCATTCAGGGTGCTCATCTGTAACATGTGTATCAGTGTTAGATCCAACCTCATAGAAATTTTTAGAAGAATCAATGAGACATGCCTCTGTCATACCACACAGCAAGTGTCTGGCCCACGGGACGCTGTCACTGAATGTTAACCGTTGACCTTGTGGTTATTCTTACTCACTTGCATCAGTTATTGATACACAGTTAGCTTATTAAAGAAGGCATCCAGGATGATAAATTCCAGTGTTATTGCCCAGAACCACCCATTTTCAACCCCTTTGACCAGCACCAAGAGGCCTTCTCGTACCTGCTCACCCTGGACCTTCTATCCTCTTCTGATGGAAGGCTTTCTGATTGTTTCCCATCCTTTAGGCGCTGAGATGCCTGAAGAGCCAGAGGATCTGCCCTGAAGGAATCACTTAAGCTTGTCCATCTGAGGGGGGCGGGGAGACTCCCTGCCAGGCCTGGAGGACCTGCTGCACCCAGTGGCAGAGCGAGGCCACAGCAGCAGGAAGCTGGGACCCCTGCCCTGCCTGTCCCTCGCTCCCCCAGTGCTGACCCTGCAGCTCTAGAGCCCGTGGTGCCCCAGCCAAGGTGCAGGAGGGAGCCTCTTGAAGGCAGGCTGGGGTCGGCCTCAGCAGGCCCTGCAGCTGACCTGCCTCTGGGCTTTAGTCCCTGGTGGAGCCTGTGGCTAAAGGGTGTGGCCAGGCCTTGCTGGAGGGAAAGCCAGACTTGACCTTGGGCAGGGAGGTGTGTTGGCCATACAGAGAGGTGGACCAGGGAGTGGGTGGGGGCCCTTCACAGGGCTAGGCCCTTTCCAGGGAGCCCTGTTGAACAGAATGTGGCCTCAGCATGCACGTGTTATGGGACTTGGCCGGTCTTGGGATCTTATGCCTGAAAATAGCCTGAGGTGGCTCAGGTAGCAGAGCTGGGGTGCCAGTTCGTTCCCGGGCAGGGACCAGGGCCCCAGGGCCCGGGATCTGAAGGAGGCCAAGGGGGCAGCTCCCCCGGAGGATAGATACCACTGCTTCCCCTGACCCAGCTCTTCCCCTCTGCTCTTCCGTGTTTTCCCGCCAGCCCGGCCAGAGTTGCCGCCCCAGCTATGAATATCTGCTTCTTCCAGAGAAATAAAGTTAGTTTCTATTTTATGTTACTTATTTGTGTCTGCCTGTTGCTTTTGTCAGCTGCCTGAGGTTCCAGGGCTCCCCAAGCCACTGCCGTCTATCCCAGGCAGCAGGCCCTGTAGCGCCATCTGTTGATGCAGAAGAGGAAGTACAGGCCTCTTTGACCCTAGGAGTCTCCCTTTCCTGGGCTGGCTGAGGACAGAACCCACCTAATTCAGTGTCCCTTAATTTTTATCTCTGGAGTTCTGTGAGGCAGGATATACTGTATGACAGAGTAAAGAAACTCAATTAGCTGGACCTAAGCCAGAAATTTTTTTAGCACGTGCTCGGTCACTTCAGTCATGTCTGACTCTTTGCAACCCTATGGACTATAGCCCACCAAGCTCCTCTATCCGTGGGATTCTCTGGACAAGAATACTGAAAAGAAAAAAAAAAAAAAGAATATTGGAGTGGGTTGCCATGTCATTTTCTCCAGGGGATCTTCCTGACCCAGGGGTCAGACTCGTGTTTCTTGTCTCTCCCACATTGGCAGGCGGGTTCTTTACCACCAGCACCATCTGGGAAGCCCTTTTTGTTTAAGCATGGAAGGCCTCAATATGTATAAGCGTTTTAATTTTCTGGATAGCTAATAACTCCCTTGGTTCAAAATTCAGGAGCCACTAAGGCGTGTACAGTGAGGTTTCCCACCCCAGCTGCCACCTCCCCGCTTCAGAGGCTGCCTTCATCCTCCGCTTTCCGTGTGCTGCTTGTTTTTTTCACTTACAGTGTTGTGAAGAGCTCCTTAGCCATACTGAAAGAGCCTCCCCAGTCTTGTCTAGGGCTGCGTGGGTGCGGCTGAACCATTCTCTGTGTAACCAGGCCCTTTTGGATGGTGAGTTATTCAGTCGTTCCCAGTCCTCTGCAGTTTCAGCCATTGCAGTGATAAATGGCGAATGTGGGTTATTTGTCACTTGCAAGGCAATCTGAAGGATGCGTTCCTAGAAGTGGTGCTCCTGAACCAGAGTGTACGCAGCTCCTGAGGGATCCTGCCAGCTTTCTCCCCACAGAGGAGGGTCTTCCCAGTGTCAGTCACCAGTATGGAGAGCTTTCCATGTGGTATCAGAGCTTTCTGACTTTAGACAGTCTGACACATGGAAAATGGTGTTTTACAATGCACTCCTCTCAGTTGGGCCATTTATATCTCTTTCCTATGAGCTACTTATTAATAGCTTTGACCCATTAAAAATTAGATTATTAATCTGTTTCTTACTGGTTTTAAGGAATTTAGTGAAAGAAGAAATGTACCCTTTTGAGCTTTATCATATTATCATCTGAACTTAAGGAAAAGAGGTAAGTCATAAAGTAAGCTGATGGCTTGGGTTTATTAAAAACAGGCAATTCAAGATGTGCCTGAGTTGTTCTCCTTAGTGTCTGGGGCTCCAGGTTGGCTGTGGGGTAGGCCCCCTAGGAGATCTTTAGCCTTCGGATGCAAATGTATTCTGAGTATACTATTCACAAAGGCAGGAATTAAATTATATTTAGCTGCAATTTAAAGAAATTAAATATGTTAGGTCAGTTCAGTTGCTCAGTTGTGTCCGACTCTGTGACCCAACAGACTGCAGAACACTAGGAAAAAGCATGTTGTCATAGGAAAGGAACAAGTATGTGGGCCTTGCTGCTAGACCTGGATTTCATTCTCAGTTGTTGAATCTTGGAAAAATGACAACTTTTCTGACTCTGTAAACTGGGGAAGCATGTTATTCCCACTTTATAGAACAGTTGTGAGGATTAAGTGAGGTCATGTAGGTGAAACATTTTGCTAGGTGACTGGTCATGAGAAGTACCCAGTAAACTATAATCATAACGCATTTTGTTTCTTCATGTTCCTGCCTATTGATGGCTTGCATTATACACTGAACAACTCTTAAGTGTACAAATCTCTTCTTTTACCTACCCTCTTATCTGGAAACAATTTGTTTTTTGCTAGCAAGTCACTTCTAGTTACAGATCATGGGTACTTTTAGCTCCATTAAAAAATGTCATTTTTTGGAGAAGGAAATGGCAACCCACTCCAGTACTCTTGCCTGGAAAATTCCATGGACGGAGGAGCCTGGTAAACTATAGTCCGTGGGATTGCAAAGAGTTACACGCAACTGAGCAACTTCACTTCTTAAAAAAAAAATTTTTTTTTTTTTGGTGAATGATGGCAGAGCTAGTACATTTCAGAATTGTATTTTATAAGGGGGATACCAAAGCATCTGGAGTTTCCTCAGGGGTTCAAGAGAACCAGTGTACTTTTCTTGCCAGAGACACAGCTCCCTGAATTCTAGGTTTTCCTGCCATTTTTCTGGTTTCTGGTCGGGCNAACTATAGTCCGTGGGATTGCAAAGAGTTACATGCAACTGAGCAACTTCACTTCTTAAAAAAAAAATTTTTTTTTTTTTGGTGAATGATGGCAGAGCTAGTACATTTCAGAATTGTATTTTATAAGGGGGATACCAAAGCATCTGGAGTTTCCTCAGGGGTTCAAGAGAACCAGTGTACTTTTCTTGCCAGAGACACAGCTCCCTGAATTCTAGGTTTTCCTGCCATTTTTCTGGTTTCTGGTCGGGCTGCCAGCTTCTGCCAGCATCTCTTGGGTTTACTGAAAAGATCTTAGGGAAAGATACTGAAAGAGCTGACCCAAGTTTGCTTGCCAATACGGAGCATCAGTAAATCAGTGAGGAATCACTGGATACCTTCTTTGTGTCAAGCCTTGAAGAGGGGATACAAGTTAAAGAGACATAGTCTGTGCCCAGGGGGACTGTGGCATTGCGGCAAGACGATGTGTACTCATTACATGCTGGAGGCCTTGGAATGAGAGAGGAGGTGGCTCCCTGGAGGAAGACGTTGTGCTGACCTGATGGGGAGGAGTAGGTAAGTGCCGGGAAGGTGAGGGGACAGGACAGCATGGTAGGTGTGGGAACCTGCACTCATACCCTATGCGGATGCAGACTGGCTTGTCCTGAGAACAACAGTTGGCAAGGCTAGCACTCCTTTTGTTAACTTTCTGGGGTGGTTTGGAAGTCACTTTCATTGTGTGATCCTAGTGAGTGGATCCTAGGGCTGGAACATGAAGACACTGGTGTGAAATGCTGAGTCCTCTAACTTTACAGACAGAGGGAGGTGGCAGAGGAATAATGTGGTCAGACCTGTGTCTTTAAGAGACATGAGATATCCAACAAGGTACTACTGTATAGCACAGGGGACTGTATCTAATAACCTATGATAAACCATAATGGAANCACTTTGCAGGCGGGGACGCCCCCACGGGTCCGCTATCCTTTCTGCAGCTGTCCCTTTAAGGCTTCTGACTTTGTTCCTGCGGCCCCCTCTGGGGTGCATGGCTTCTCCCTCTTTGGCTCTGGCATCAGGTGCACAGAATCCCCTTCTCCTGCGGGTCTTTATCAAATGGAGATCAGGTGGAGTTTTTACAAGCCGAATGCTGAGGGAAATATCTCCATTACTACAGGCTGTACCCTGTGTGTTCACCCTTTGTCCTAAGGGTATCCTCATCCTTGCTACTTCAAGGGTGGCACACGGTAGGTCCCGCAGTGTCAGCTTCACCTGGGAGCCTGCTAGAAATGCAGAGCCTGGGCCCACCCTGACCTCCTGAATTGGAATCTCCTTGCTAGCAACATTTCCAGGGGATCCTTGGACATGCTCAGCCTGTGAAGGCTTGAAGTAAGGCAAGCTCCGCTGTCACTCCAAAGAGCTGGGTGGCTCTGCCGGCTCCCCAGCCCTTGGTCCTCTCCCGGCGTGGACTGTGCTCCCCACCCTGCGCCCCACCATGACCCATCATCCATTCTAATGCCTCCCTTCTCTGAATAAACCATTCATTTAAAAAAATATATACAAGGAATTTAATCATACATCATTTATAATAGTTAACAATTAGAAGCTATCAAAATGTTCAGTAATAAGGGATTGGTTGAGCATATTTTATTTCCTCCAAAGAATAGGATACAACACAGCCTATCAAACCATCCTTAAAAGAATGTCCAATTGATATTCGATTAATATTAAAATTGACTACTTCTTCGTGATAGGATTGTAGCTGGCTTTTGTTTTGTTGTTTTTTTTTTTGACTTCTGNACAACACAGCCTATCAAACCATCCTTAAAAGAATGTCCAATTGATATTCGATTAATATTAAAATTGACTACTTCTTCGTGATAGGATTGTAGCTGGCTTTTGTTTTGTTGTTTTTTTTTTGACTTCTGTTTTATTGGAAAATGGCTTCCTGTTAAACTGTTTTTCTGTTATACAGTTTTTTTTTTTTTCTGTCCGTGCCACACGGCTGTGGGATCTTAGTTGCCTGACCAGGGACTGAACCCGGCCCTTGGCAGTGAAAGCAGAGTCCTAACCACTGGAAAGCCAAGGAATTCCCCCCAGTTTTTTTTACTGTGGTAAAATACACATAACAAAATTTATTTATTTATTAAAATAGTAGCCATCTTAATGAGGACTAGGTGGTTTTGATTTGCGTCAGTGACGCTGAGCATCTTTTCCTGTGCCTGTTGGTCATCCTTTTTTTAACTGGTTTGTTGCTTTTCTGCTGTCTGACCTGCCCTATTGCTTGACCTCCTCTCCCACCATTTAGTTTCACTGGGCTTAGGAATCCTGCTTTCTGCCTTTCTCCTGTCTCCAAGCATGTGAGGTGGGCCTGGCTCTCCCTACACACACACACCAGCACCTTCTGTCCTGACTCTTCCTTTTCTCGGGGGTCTTTATCCTCCCTTTCTGGAGGAGCAGCCAGCCCCTTGCCTGTTACTCTTGCCATCCCTGCCAGGCTGCACTGCCCCTGTGTGCAGACGTCTTGTAGTCCGGCTGATGGCAGCCACCCCTCCAGACGTGCTGCCTCCCCCAAGTCCTTCCAGGCCCTTCCAGCCCAGGCTGCCTCTTCTGCACGCCCATGGCCGCAGCCCCACCCCTATGGTTCATCTGCAGGGGTCCCATCTGTGTGAGCTGCCCTCTGGAATGGTTACCAGGCTCTTAAGGGCTCACAGTAAATGAGGGGAGATGGAGCCCAGAGTTCTGATGTGACAGAGACAAGGAGCTCTAGCACCACAATCGAACAGCTGAAGAAATGTGTGGACCTTGAAGGATGAGCAGTTGCCAAGCACAGAAGAGGAAAGGTAGGAGAAATAAAGACATGAAATCACAGAAGCGCTCATGTGGTAGAAAGTGGTGCCTGGACAGGGGTGTGGGGAGGCAGGGGAGAGACCAGAGGAAACACTGGTCAAGGGGCCTCAAGGGATGGTTTTGTCTCTGTGATTAGGTTTAAAATTTTTTTAAAATTTTGTTATTATTGATATTTTTATTTGGCTGTGCCAGGTCTTGGCTGTTGGATGATCTTTAGCTGTGGGCTGCAGGATCGTTCCCTGACCAGGCTGCCTGCAATGCAAGTGTATAGTCTTAGCCATGGGACAACCGGGGAAGTGCCCAGTGATTAGGTTTTAAATTCCAGTGATTAGGTTTTAAGTACCTTGCTCTTCCTTCTGTGCTCCAGGAGAGCTTGTCAACTGGATTTCCTATTTGCTTTCATTGTGTTAAATTTCAAGTGTTAAATATTTCCAAATATGTCCTTCATCCATTTATCCATCTATCCAGTCTTCTCCTCACCAACTAGTATTTCTTGCATTCCTCTTGTGTATCAGGCACCATATCAGGAGCTAGAGATATTGATTATGAGCAAAGCAGAAATGGGTTACCAGGCATGGAAGTTGCTCAAAGTCAGATAAGCTATTGTTCCAGCTATTGTCTTCCTGCTAAAACAAAACAGTGGCTTCCTCCCCACCTAAAAAAAACATTTTCTTCCTTTGCTAAAAGAACGCTTTTATTACAGAATTTCTGGAACCTAGGAATATAGAATCTCCAGCTCATTTGTAGCCTGACATTTGAATACAACCAGTACTAAACATCTTGGTGTTGTTTTTGTTTTTTGGCTTTTACTGTATTCAATTCATCATAGATTCATAAACATATTTCACTGAGTACATGTGCCAAATATTTTTAATCATTCCCCTTTGGTTGAGTATAGAAGTAGTTCCCACTTTTCTTCTATAATTCTCACTGTCAAAGCTAATTGTGCTAAATCTATTACTATTTAACCAACTCCTCCCAGTGCTTTGCATTTCATCTGATGCATGCCTTTAAAAAGTAATAATTACCTACTATGTTATTTCAGCAATTTTTTTATTAAGGATATCTAAATATAGGCACCTTTCTTTTCTTGACCTGTACTCATTAATGAAATTTATAGAAGCCGTATAGTACTGAATTCTCCAGAAATATAGAAAGTGTCTCTGCCACTGGTTGTATGACCTTAGGCAAGTCCCAGTCCTTCCCTGGTCCTGAGTTTCACAGACTGTAAAGGAGAGTTGGAAGAGGGTCCTTATCCCCTGCCTCTGTTAGACAGTGTTCCAATCCTGGGAGGAGAAGACAGCTGCTTTAATTCTGCCCACAGCTGCCGTCTGTGCTCCTCTCCCTTGTCCCTCTTCTCTTCTCCATCTAAAGGGCCCCAGGTTATAAGCAGAAACCCTAATTCGAATCCCAGCTCTGCTTCTCACATGCAGCCTCGTCCCTGTCTTTGAATCTCTCAAGAGCATCTGTTTCCCCTTCTTGAAATGGAAGTGAGCTATGGTGAGGGAGTCACGCCTCAGGGCTTCCAGCTGTGTGATCAATTACTTGTCCACTTTTGCTTTCCCATCTCTCCAACCTTAGTTGGAGGTGAGTCCTCCTTCTGTGCCTCCTGCCCTGTGCAGAACACTGCAAAGAGAGAGAGAAACCACCAGTCCCTTCCCACAGGCAGCTTATACTGGAGGGGGCTCACTGAGGAGTTGGTTAAGCAAATATGATAGTGAGGGGGAGGGCCAGCAGAGCCAGGTTCTGAGTGGGGAGTTGAGTGGCTGGTCTAGGAAGAACTGGGCAGATTTAGACACATGTAGACCTCAGGGCAGCAGAACTGAGGGTTCTGAGGCCAAAGCCACTCGTTTGGTGTTGGCCTTATGCTCCACCATCCCTAGTCTCTAAAACCAAGGAGCCCTTGGGCTGCCTGTAGCCCATTCATCATGTTCAGGCCATCCAGTGAACTTTTTGTTTTGATTGAATATTATGTTGTGAGACTCTAGTTTTGTTTAATGCTTATGGAGGATGTTGGTTTTGTTTGAACAGGCAACTGATACACAATTAGAAATTCCTCCTTGTGAGCTGCGGTTCCAACGTCACTTCAGTTTTCAAGACTTTGCTGGTGCTTTGTAATGCTACTCAGATCTGACCATGTGAGCATCAACTTGGGGGCAGTTTGGGACCTGGGTGGCAGACTGTTTATTTCCTTTGGTGTGCTGTTTAGGGAAAGATCCAGGCATATGTAGTTTGGATATGAGCCCAGGAGTTCCTCTACAATTTTATAGGGTTGATTTCTGGAGCCTCCCCTCCTCACCAACTCTTTGGCACTTTCTGGTTCCCAGGGGCCTTCCTTCCAGGTTCTCTGGCTAGAAAGCCTGGGCCTTAATTTCCCTGCCCTACTCAACACTTCACATGATGGCAACCACCTCTGCCCATGTAGACAGGGAATACAGAAGGACTTGAGAAAGCAGTGTGGCGCCCCCCCCATACTCTGGAGGCCAGAGTCCCTGATCAGGGAGAAGCGTCCTCCCCCATACGCCAGGGGCCAGAGTCCTGGGTCAGGAGAAGCGTCCTCTTACCTGTCCAGTTGTTGCCATTGCTGCTATAGGTTTGCTGGGGAACTGGGGTGGAAGAGAGTGAAAAAACCACAGAAAATGTACATGTNCCTGTGCAGAACACTGCAAAGAGAGAGAGAAACCACCAGTCCCTTCCCACAGGCAGCTTATACTGGAGGGGGCTCACTGAGGAGTTGATTAAGCAAATATGATAGTGAGGGGGAGGGCCAGCAGAGCCAGGTTCTGAGTGGGGAGTTGAGTGGCTGGTCTAGGAAGAACTGGGCAGATTTAGACACATGTAGACCTCAGGGCAGCAGAACTGAGGGTTCTGAGGCCAAAGCCACTCGTTTGGTGCTGGCCTTATGCTCCACCATCCCTAGTCTCTAAAACCAAGGAGCCCTTGGGCTGCCTGTAGCCCATTCATCATGTTCAGGCCATCCAGTGAACTTTTTGTTTTGATTGAATATTATGTTGTGAGACTCTAGTTTTGTTTAATGCTTATGGAGGATGTTGGTTTTGTTTGAACAGGCAACTGATACACAATTAGAAATTCCTCCTTGTGAGCTGCGGTTCCAACGTCACTTCAGTTTTCAAGACTTTGCTGGTGCTTTGTAATGCTACTCAGATCTGACCATGTGAGCATCAACTTGGGGGCAGTTTGGGACCTGGGTGGCAGACTGTTTATTTCCTTTGGTGTGCTGTTTAGGGAAAGATCCAGGCATATGTAGTTTGGATATGAGCCCAGGAGTTCCTCTACAATTTTATAGGGTTGATTTCTGGAGCCTCCCCTCCTCACCAACTCTTTGGCACTTTCTGGTTCCCAGGGGCCTTCTTTCCAGGTTCTCTGGCTAGAAAGCCTGGGCCTTAATTTCCCTGCCCTACTCAACACTTCACATGATGGCAACCACCTCTGCCCATGTAGACAGGGAATACAGAAGGACTTGAGAAAGCAGTGTGGCGCCCCCCCCATACTCTGGAGGCCAGAGTCCCTGATCAGGGAGAAGCGTCCTCCCCCATACGCCAGGGGCCAGAGTCCTGGGTCAGGAGAAGCGTCCTCTTACCTGTCCAGTTGTTGCCACTGCTGCTATAGGTTTGCTGGGGAACTGGGGTGGAAGAGAGTGAAAAAACCACAGAAAATGTACATGTCCTCCACTCACTCTAACCCACAGGAGTCCCCTTTCTTCTCCTTCGACCGGTAGTAGAGAGCTTCTTGGGGAGCGCTTGCTGACCACAACTCCAGGTCAGCCGTCATACTCCAAGCCCGGAGATGCCAAAGGAAAACAAAAGGAAAATTCAATGCTGGTTTGATGGAACTTTAGGTTCTAGTTTTCTTCCCCATCCACCTGCCACCCTTTATTTCCCAGGGTCTCCAACAGCAGACCTCAGCCTAGGACTGGGATCTGCCTCCCAGGCTAGTGCTCCTGAGTGTATGCTCATAGGAGAGAGCCACNTTCAATGCTGGTTTGATGGAACTTCAGGTTCTAGTTTTCTTCCCCATCCACCTGCCACCCTTTATTTCCCAGGGTCTCCAACAGCAGACCTCAGCCTAGGACTGGGATCTGCCTCCCAGGCTAGTGCTCCTGAGTGTATGCTCATAGGAGAGAGCCACCAGCCAATCAGGGATTTATCCCGGCCAAGAAAACTTGGCTTTGACACTTAATTACTGGGGTCACCTTGATGACCCCAGTCCCACCCACATATCAACCCCACCTCAAAGACAAACACTATCTTCATCGAGTACCTACTAAGCACTTTCATTGGCCTTAGCTTACATAATACAGTTACCCCATAAACTGGAATTTCTTAGTCTCATTTTACAGACAAGGAAACTGAGTCTCAGAAAGGTTAGGTAATTTTCCTAAAGCCACAGGAAAGCAAGGGCACTGGAATCCAGGTTCAGATCTGGTGATCCCAGCACCCACAAAGCTTCCTGTTACATAAATACCCGCCTTGGCTGCCAACCTGGGTCCTGAGAACGCAGCCAAGATGAGAGTCAGAGTCCCCTGAATAAACCACGTGACTGCTTAGAACTTCGCCTGATGTCCAACAGCCAGCCTGAGTCTGTGCATCCTGGCCACCCTGGGCAATCCTCTCAGAGAGTACTTCTGCCGCCCTCCGCCTGCACTGAGCAGGGTAGCCATCCCAGGACCTCTGGCACATCCCCGTTTATACCCCTTGCCTCTGTGTATTGCTGGTGGCATACCTTTTTCCTCTCAGAGGTGTGCCAGTGTGGACCCCAGATTGCAGTAGCGTCACCCTGCCACTGGGGATGCTCAGCCATGCCTCTGAGTCTGCTCAGCTTTGTTCTCAGAGCAGGACAGGTACTAGAGCCGCTGATTAAATCTCTACGTGGGCCGGAAGATATTTCCTGTGTCTTCCCTTCACCTCTTCTCCAGTCTGGAGAGTCCTTCTGGCTCTCTGAGGGGGCTTCTGGCAGGCTGCATGCTGCTGTGCAAAGGGCACGAGCTCTGGAACCCAGAGTTCCGGCCTCTACTGGCCACCTCCGGTGAAATATTTAGACTGTCTGAACCTCTGTTTCTTCATCCATAAAATGGGCCTCATAAAACATAAATGTTAAGGTGGTTGTAAGGACTTGATGAGAAAAAGACTGTAAAGCACTTTGGCGCAAATGGCTGTGTCTAATTTTTCAGGCTGGATAAACTGGAGAATCAGGTGCAGAAGAGAATGCTGGATTGGGAGGGACACTCTCTCCCACTTGGAGGCTAGGACAAGGCTACTGTGAAAGGACCATAGGGCCTCCTGCTTGAGACCCACCCCTCCCCTCCCCTCCTTGACCCGCAGATTCCTTGGTTACAGTCTCTGCACATCTCTTCCAAGAACGAGTCAGTGAGGGTCTGGATGCTGGGAGGCCTGGTAGAGGGGGTGTCTCAGAGGGAAAGAACCCTACCCAGAGCGAATTCAGGGACTCAGTAAGAATTTAATGACTACCTGAATGGGTGAATGAATGCAAGGATGTGCAGACAATGGTTCAAATCCTTCAGGGTCAGAGTGAAAGCCCGGCTCCCTGCATCAATTTGAGACCTCTCTGAAGGGCCATCCAGACCTTGAGCTTCCCAAGGGACCCACTGAGCCCTCTGCTATGATTGACTTCCCAGCTCGGGTCCTCTGCCCAAGCCTGCCTTTCCCACCCCTCACAGGGGGTTCCAAGAACACGTCTCAGGTAACCACCTGCATGGAACTATTCCTCTCAGGGTACTTCCTGTGAAGTTTAACCTAAGACAGTGAATGTCTTGACCATCATACAAAGGAGGAAGTGGAATTTATGATTTATAATGAAGTGTGTCACTGTTCAGGCATGATTGCACCAGGACCTTGCAGCAAGCCCTCTCTTGAGGGCTTGTGAGACACGGTGGCCTCAGACCTGCTGGAATCCCAATCTGTAGCTGAGCACGGTCCACAGGGCATACTGTATGTGCACAGAGTCAGAATACATCATTGAGACACGTGATGTGATTACGTGATGTGATTACAAACGGGAGCTGACACCTAGGTGTTAATATCTCATGCTTGCTCAAAGACCCCAGTTGGCGTGCTGTCAGTGGTGAGGTTTTCTAAATCAGTGAACAATTCTTGGTACAGTGCCAAACAAAAGAAACAATATTCCCTCAGTTCATCCAGTGGTTGCATTTCTGGAAAATTCAGTGTGTCTTAATATCAGGCAAAAGCCCCTCTTTCGCCACATACAGAACAGGGACATTTCCTCACTGTGTTACTGCGCCGCGTAGGGTAGATCCCTGGCCCCTTGCCTTCTACATCAGGGGTCTCTGGTACAGTGACCACTGAAAACCCCTCAGCACTTCCCAAACTGTCCTGTAGGGGTCATTACGATCCCTACTGAGAACCCCTGGTCCCCTAGAGAAAACCCCGACTTGGCCCTGTATGTGTTACTCATCCACCCCTCCCAGTAAGCTTAGGAAGTCAGTGTTGTTACTCCCTCTCCTAAGGAAATGGCACCCCACTCCAGTGTTCTTGCCTGGGGAATCCCAGGGACGGGGGAGCCTGGTGGGCTGCCGTCTATGGGGTCGCACCAGAATCGGACACGATTGAAGTGACGCAGCAGCAGCAGCAGCAAGCTAAGAAAATCAAGCTCAGAGACGTTAAGCAGTTTGTCCATGTTTACACAACGGGTAACTGGGGAGCAAGCAAGATTGAACCCAAGCCTGCTTGTCANGGGTCGCACCAGAGTCGGACACGATTGAAGTGACGCAGCAGCAGCAGCAGCAAGCTAAGAAAATCAAGCTCAGAGACGTTAAGCAGTTTGTCCATGTTTACACAACGGGTAACTGGGGAGCAAGCAAGATTGAACCCAAGCCTGCTTGTCACCACAGCCCATGTTCCCCAGGGAACCCCCTGAACTGTTCTGCACCTTCAAAGCTTGGATGTGCAGACGCAACCACGACCCAGACCCTCTTCCAGCACCCCATGTGGCTGTCTGCCCCACACACCACAAACAGACCCCCAGAGACACCGGCAGGTCCAGATCCAGGAGGTGCCAGAGCGTCTCTGCGGGTCCCTCCTCCCTCCATGCCTTCGTCCCAGAACAGCAGAGAGCGCTGCAGTGTCCGGCTGGGATGCCATGCCCTTCACTTGGAATTCCCTTGACCGTAAGTGAGACTTTGAAGAACAACCGTTCGGCAGGTACAAGTGGGAGCTGACAAGTCGCGGAGGGGCCCGCATGGGAGCAAGTTCTCAATCGGGAGCTCCCTGGGCCTGGTGGAAGAGGGGGGCGGAGGGGCACCGGCTCTGTGTGCGCCTACGCCCCCTGCTGGTGGCATCGCGGTCGACCTCTTCAGTGAGTTGGGTTCAGCGGCACCTGGGGTTGTATGAGAAAACTCACAGCTCCGTTGCGTTGTCCCAGATCCCCCAGGAAGCCATCACCAAGGGCTGGGATCAAACGCCCAAGGTCTTTATTTGGGGAAGTGATTGTGTGAGGGAAAATAAGGAAGGAGCTGGAGACTCAGAGAGTCTCCAGGCCACCGTGCAAGTCTGAACCTGAGTGAAGGAGAGAGGGAGAGTGAACTGGGGTGTCCTGGACAACCCCCGACCCCGTCCCACCTACCACCTGTCAAGTAGTCCTTGGAAAGTTCGACAAAGCCATCGAGGAATCCTGCAGCCTGTGTCTCTCAGGAGTGGGTTAACATCCCTACCACAGTCAGTCATTGTTTGGGAGTTGGGGGCACTGGGGGCTTTCTGCTCTGACCCCAAGGACCCCTCCTACAACACACAACACACACACACACACACACAATCCATTGGGTTTTCTAGGCTCTTCCGTCACACCTCAGATGGTAAAGAAACTGCCTGCAATGCAGGAGACCCGGGTTCAATCCCTGGGTTGGGAAGATCCCTTTGGAGAAGGGCATGGCAATCCACTCCAGTTTTCTTGCCTGGAGAATCTCACAGTGGGGCTGGCAGGCTACAGCCAGCCATTTGGCTGTGGGGGGCAGCTGGGGTGGCAAGGAACTGGACATGACTAACAGTTTCAGTTTCCATCAACTCAGTGTCTTGACTCTTGTCAGATTTTCCTTTTCCTGGAGTTGGTAAGGTGATGACAGGAGTGCGTAGGAGGAGGAGGAAATGAAGGGAAACAGCCCCCCTGACCAGCCAGAAAAGCACATCCACAAACCAGCAACCCTTTCCTTTGCTAGCATTGGTGGCCTCCCACTTTGGTGTACTTTGAGTTCGGGGTGCAGTGAGAATGGTGGTCTTGCCCGCTGTTTGTGGGTTTAAGAGAAACGTCTGGGCAGGCGTGACTGTGGTCACCCTGAGGCTGGGTATGAAAGGTTGTTGTTGAATCACGACGCCGGGATTCTTGGCCCATGGAGGAGAAGAATTCAATCCGGGGCCANTAAATGTAGCTCACGTCAGTTCAGATCAGTCGCTCAGTCATGTCCGACTCTTTGTGACCCCATGAACCGCAGCACACCAGCCCTCCCTGTCCATCACCAGCTCCCAGATTTTACCCAAACTCATGTCCGTTGAGTTGGTGATGTCATCTAACCATCTCATCCTCTGTCATCCCCTTTGCCTCCTGCCTTCAATCTTTCCCAACATCAGGGTCTTTTCAAATGAGTCAGCTCTTCGCATCAGGTAGCCAAAATATTGGAGTTTCATCTTCAACATCAGTCCTTCCAATGAACACCCAGGACTGATCTCCTTTAGAATGGCTGGTTGGCTCCCCTTGCAGTTCAAGGGACTCTCAAGAGTCTCCTCCAACACCACAGTTCAAAAGCATCAATTCTTCTGTGCTCAGCTTTCTTTATAGTCCAACTCTCACATCCATACATGACCACTGGGAAAACCATAGCCTTGATTAGACAGACCTTTGTTGACAAAGTAAGTATAGTATACCTTTAAAAACTGTGAATCACTATGTTATATACCTATAACTTACTATTGTACATCAATAGTATAAACATAGAAACATAAATCTAAAAAAGTTTTAAAATCTCTATTCAGTTATTTGCTTCCATTAACTTAGAAATGCTATTTTGTAAAGAAGCAATTTTAGAATTCTGAATACTTTAGAAACCTTTAATTACCAATTAAAATAGCTTTTCCATTCATATTGTTAAGTTCTATTGACAGAGTCCGTCTTCTAATTTAGTCCATGGAAAAATAAGTCTGGGGAGATCTAAGGTTCCCCATAATATCCATTGAAGTTTTAAATTATCTCTAGTAAGTTCGGTCCATTTAGTCAAAAATGGTTCTTGAAGGAGGGCCAACTTCAGAGCTGTCTCTTATACACATCTCCCCGGAACACTGACTGTGGTCTCCAGGCCACTGGGCTCACTGCCTCAGCAAACACCTGCCTGTCACAGAGGGGTCGGCAGCTTCCTGTCACCTGCCGCAGACCTGCAGCCCCCCCGCCCCAACCATCCAGGTCTCCCCTTCTTGCTCCACAGAGTTGTCAGATAAAATACACGATGCTCAGTTCAATTTGAATTTCACATGAATGATAAATAACCTGCAGTAGAAGTATATCCCCGGCACTGCGTGGGATATAGCAAAGGTTATCTGTTGTTCATGTGAAATTCAAATTTTACTGGACATTCTGTATTTCTATTCATGAAATCTGGCTTCCTCTCCTTTTCCAAGGCTTCTCTTCACCCCTCTCTCTAAGATCACTCATGACACTCCAGATTCTATTCACTATGTAAGTCAGGGCGATTTTGGTGCCCCCATCCTCAGACTCAGCCCAGGTCCATATCTTTGTTTCTAAATCCCCAAGGACATCTGCTCCCTTATTAGCTCAGTGCCATTTATGGTGTTTTTTTTTTTTTTTCTTGAATTCTTTTAATATGGTTCTTCTAAACAGCACTTTCACCCCTTGTGTCTGGTATAGAAGTCACCTTAAACACAAAAGGCTTCCCAAGCTATCATCAGGGTATAAAAGGGTTGGCAGAGCCTTGACAATGCAAATCACACAGATAAAGAAAGAATTTACCAGCAGAAACTGGTCAATAAGGAGAACAAGGAAGCATTCCCATAAGTACCTCAAGAAGCTGATTGGGGTGGGGTAGCCTGATGGGAGGGGAAAGGCCCTGGGACAGGAATACAGTTCTCTACTTCCTAGAAACCATCGCCAGCAGTAGCCCAGCACTAGCCATCAAATAGTAATAGGGAGTGTGAGGCAAACAGTTTCATGGTCAAATAAACTTGGAAAATTTATTGTAAACTTGTTCTTTTCATAGCCTTGAATAGCCCAACACACACTGTGAGTTTCCAGGAAGGGTGTGAAGTATTCAGTTTTCTCCAAATGCGGTTTCTCTACAAGTCATTTTTTGAGAGAGTGTTCTACTTTGGGAAATGCAACCTTATACTCCCCTCTCCCCTAATTCTGATTCTAGGCTCACCAAGGTACTTAATTTGAGTCTTCAGATACCCACAAGTTATGAAGGAAACACCCTGTCATAAGACCCAAGTGTTCTAATCCTTGTAAAGGGACGGCCCCCACTGAAGATGAGCAGATCAGAACAGGGAGAATAAATCGATAGGTCTCAAGCATTTAGCCACATGGGAAGTTTTATATTATCAGTTAACTAATTGATATTTTCGGAGAAGGCGATGGCACCCCACCCCAGTACTCTTGCCTGGAAAATCCCATGGACAGGGGAGCCTGGTAGGCTGCAGTCCATGGGGTCACGAAGAGTCGGACACGACTGAGTGACTTCCCTATCACTTTTCACTTTCTTGCATTGGAGAAGGAAATAGCAACCCACTCCAGTGTTCTTGCCTGGAGAACCCCAGGGGTGGGGGAGCCTGGTGGGCTGCCGTCTCTGGGGTCGCACAGAGTCGGACACGACTGAGGTGACTTAGCAGCAGCAGCAATTGATATTTTGGTCTACATATCAGGTGTCCTCCAATGGATGTGGTGAGCAGGAATCATTTCCCCAGAGGCTGGGACACTGACGAGACTTCACCCTTGGCTACTGGGCTGAGAGGACAGGCCAGGCCAATGTGACCAGCAGGCTCCTTGTCGCTTCCCATGGAGCACCTTCCAACTCTAGAGCTATGGACTTTGGAAACTGTGGATCTTTCATAAGTGTTAAATTTGCTGAGGACCTAGGAATCAACATGGGTGGGCCATCTTAGCAGTGGGCAAAAGGCCAGCTAGTGACTTGAGATGTATGAAGGAGAAAAGTGAGAGAAAGGGGAAGGATGGCAAAGAAGAGGAGATATGAGTCAGGGAGGTGCGCGATCAGACACAGACAGAAAATTTGGTAGGTGCTCAACACAGCAGGGCAGTGGGGAGAGGAGAGGTGTGGGAAGCAGGAGGGCAGAAGAGCCAGGCTGCTGTGAACTGGGCTTCAGAACAGTTTCAGGTTCAAGCCAGGAGAACAAGCCAGGAGCAGACGTGTGTCCTAGCCCAGGAAGGCTGAGGGATGGCTATGGGTCTGCACAGCCACATGGCATTCTCCAGGGGTGGATAGAGTGCAGAGGCCATTCTTGCAGAGGCCATTCTGCTCTGAGCCTCACCAGGGAGAAGAGACATGCGAGGGCCTGCCTGGGGCGCTGAGTGGTGGCCAGCAAGCAGAGCTGAGCAGTCAGAGCCTCCCATGCTCCATCTTCCCTGTCATAGGCCACGGCCCTGGTCCTGTTCTTCTGACCCAATCTGATTATCAGAGGAGAGGGAGCTTCTTATGGGTCTGTGGAGACTGGCAGGACCCCTCTCCAGGGAAGCCCCCACTTTTGCCCCCACTGCTGCCAGGATACCATGCTGCCAGGATACCATGCTGCCAATTCCATTTCCTCTGCCTGGCCCAGGGGCCTGTGCCCACAGCCACCTCCTCTCTGCTTGTGACATCCCCACCCTGCACCCCATTCCCCACCCAGTTCTTAAAACAGCCCAGATTAAAACTGAATTGGAANCTCCCAGATTTTACCCAAACTCATGTCCGTTGAGTTGGTGATGTCATCTAACCATCTCATCCTCTGTCATCCCCTTTGCCTCCTGCCTTCAATCTTTCCCAACATCAGGGTCTTTTCAAATGAGTCAGCTCTTCGCATCAGGTAGCCAAAATATTGGAGTTTCATCTTCAACATCAGTCCTTCCAATGAACACCCAGGACTGATCTCCTTTAGAATGGCTGGTTGGCTCCCCTTGCAGTTCAAGGGACTCTCAAGAGTCTCCTCCAACACCACAGTTCAAAAGCATCAATTCTTCTGTGCTCAGCTTTCTTTATAGTCCAACTCTCACATCCATACATGACCACTGGGAAAACCATAGCCTTGATTAGACAGACCTTTGTTGACAAAGTAAGTATAGTATACCTTTAAAAACTGTGAATCACTATGTTATATACCTATAACTTACTATTGTACATCAATAGTATAAACATAGAAACATAAATCTAAAAAAGTTTTAAAATCTCTATTCAGTTATTTGCTTCCATTAACTTAGAAATGCTATTTTGTAAAGAAGCAATTTTAGAATTCTGAATACTTTAGAAACCTTTAATTACCAATTAAAATAGCTTTTCCATTCATATTGTTAAGTTCTATTGACAGAGTCCGTCTTCTAATTTAGTCCATGGAAAAATAAGTCTGGGGAGATCTAAGGTTCCCCATAATATCCATTGAAGTTTTAAATTATCTCTAGTAAGTTCGGTCCATTTAGTCAAAAATGGTTCTTGAAGGAGGGCCAACTTCAGAGCGCTCAGGTGAATGGGATTGCATATCTCAGAGGTTTTCTTCAGAGCAAAAACAATTCTAAATAGCCTGAAGGGGGTGATTTCAGAGCTGGGAGTTGCATTTCATTTCACAGAGTGACTTTCACAGGATTTTCTCTTTCTTTCTTTTTTCATGCGTGGCAGACAGCTTTGTCCCAGTTGTTTGACCCATGACCAGGTGTCCCTTGTTGCATGGAAATTGTCTTGCAATTGGCAGGCCACCCAATGTCAACGTGACCTGCCCATGACCAACTTATCCCCTCATGGAAGTCTTGCTTCAAAATAGATCTCATAACAAGGGGCAGGAATGCTCTAGTAGTTTATTTGCTTGACCTGTTCCCCCCTGTTCCCATTCATTTATTCACTCATTTTTGCTCTCAAGAATTCCAAAGGATTATACCAAAATTCTAGTGTGCTTCTAGTAACAAACCAGAGAGTATTCACCAAAAAAAGGACAAAGTATTTAAATAGATCCCAAATAAGATCATAAAGTTGGAGAGCTCAATCTGAAGGAGGGGAGACTCGTCAAACTTGAAGTCACTGGCAACTCATGGAAATGATTAATACAAAGGGCTCAGCTAAGACACCCTTCTAGATTTTGATGTCATCATCCTTCACAGGTTGTACCCTTTGAATCTTTTTTTTGACGCCAAAGAATGTTGACTTAAATAAAAAGGTAAAATGAAGAAACTCAAAATTGTCAAAAGGATGAGTTTATTCCAGAATAGCAGAAGCGTTGCAGTTCATGACCTGTAAACTGTAACAAACTGCCGTCTGCTGAGGGTTTGGCTGCTGCTGCTAAGTCGCTTCAGTCATGTCCGACTCTGTGCAACCCCATAGATGGCAGCCCACCAGGCTCCCCCATCCCTGGGATTTTCCAGGCAAGAACACTGGAGTGGGTTGCCATGTCCTTCTCCAATGTGTGAAACTGAAGAGTGAAAGTGAAGCTCAGTTGTGTCAGACTCTTAGCGACCCCAAGGACTGCAGCCTTCCAGGCTCCTCCGCCCACGGGATTTTCCAGGCAAGAGTACTGGATTGCGTCGCCATTGCCTTCTCCAGCTGAGGGTTTGGAGTAGTCTGTATTTATGGGTAGCGAATGCAGAGAGGGGAATATTCAGACTTAGCTAAAATAAAAACAGAGACCAGCTTTGAAAATTCTTTGAGCAAAGCCAGTATGGGTAGGGAATGCAGAGAGGGGAGTATTCAGACTTAGCTAAAATAAAAACAGAGACCAGCTTTGAAAATTCTTTGAGCAAAGCCAGTCTAGTCATTCAAAGCTCAAATCAGCTCATTTTGTGAGACCAACCTGACCTGGGTCATTTCTTCTTTGTGCCTCAGGAAACCATAAGCAAAATTTCCCCAGGTTGCTATGAGGCAACTCCTGATCAATTCCCTATCGTTTAAGAAAAATCCAATATCACCGGTCTTCTGTTAATCAGGCATTTATGAAAAATCAGTTTCTTGGTCTTTAAGTTCTATTTTTCTGAAGCCACTTGCATGAGATTTTCCGTGTTATAGCTTCAGGTTCCATTACATTGATAGATTGAAATTTTCATAATGGGTTCACCTTGGCAAGCCTCAGTATATTCACTGAGAAAGGAGAATAGTCTTGACCCTTCCTCTTCACAGTGGTTCAGTATTTGTAAAGTCAAAATGAAATTCAGATGCAAAAGTACCTGGGGCAGGAACATGTGAGGCCCCATAAGGTAATGGGGAAAGGAGATCTGCATCGTGGCTCTGCTCAGGCCAGCGGCTCCGTGGCTGCCTGGCCCCATCCACCTCCAACCCACAGATTCTGGCTGACCCATTTCCGCATCTGGGGAATTCTCCCTTCAGCCCTCAGGGAGCCCGCCGGACACCACCTTCCTTTTAGGAAGAGCTGATGTCCCCTGCTTTGGAAATCAGATGGAACTGGGTTCAAATCTGTGCCAGCCTGCTGCATGGTCTTGGTCTCGGTCTCAACAGCCTCCCCTCCTCTTAGAAGCCCCACATCCTTCAGATGGCTGATAGGATCTACATCTGTACTCCTAGAAGTGTCCGCCTCTGGCCACCTGCCTCAGCATCACTTTTGGAAATAGGTAAAAGTGCATGTGCTTTGGCTGAGACTTGGTGGATGGTGGGCTCCAGAGCCGACCTTGAAATCAGCTCCTCCAGAAAATCCTTCTGCCTGTAAAGTTTGAAAACCTGAAGAATCTGATTCCTATCAGTTATCTAGCCTCGTTCCACTCATCTTCCTGCCTTGGCCCCAGTTCCTCTGGCCTACTTTCAGATCCTTGATTAGGCCAAGTTTCTGTATACCCCAGGGCCTTAGCACATGCCATTGCTCCCCCACAGCTGTCTTGCCCCACCCATCCTCTCTGGCTAACTCCTGTTCCCCTTTTAGCTTCTGCTTGCACCCTCCACACCAGCTAAAGTAAGTGCTCCTGCTGTATGCCCCTAGACATTCTTTATAAAAAAAACTCTCATTGGTCCTTAATTTTCCCATCTGTAAAACAGGACAAGAACACCTACTTCAAAAAGTTTCAGTGATTAGAGATAGTACATCCAAATGCCAAACACAGTGGATACTCGATAAATCATATCTTTAAAAAATAGGTAAAAATGATCAGAAAAATTAGATAACCAGCACAAAAGAGCTGGTTACCATCTGCAGGTGTCTTCTGCTCAATGCTACTAGTGTCCCTCCGGGAAGAAGGGTGTGGCCCAACTGCATTCTTGTAGGCCACACAGAGGTTCCCTCTTCACTGGACTCCGGCTTATTCAGCTCTGTCCTCTTCATGGCTGCCGCCCTGTTGTCCTATTGCTCTGTATCGCTCTGTCCTGGATGTGTCCGCCTCTGGCCACCTGCCTCAGCATCACTTTTGGAAATAAGTAAAAGTACAGGCGCTCTGGCTGAGACTTGGTGGATGGTGGGCTCCACCAGCCTGGCTTCTGCACCACTTGCTTGGGGTCCATGGTCTTCACGGGTTGGATCAGGTGGAGAGAGGAGACCTGGGTGGCCTGAAGTGCTCAGAGGGCAGCTGGAGCCTGTGTGCCAGGGAGACCCACTTACAAACCATGAAGCGAGCAACTGAGGTGAAGGCAGCGGGCTCAGAGGCTGCAGTTGGAGCTGTGACCGAGGGACTAGGCACCAGGTTTTATTCTGTGGGAGTCTCCCATGCACCCAGCACAGAGCTGGGCACACAGTAGGTGTTCCCTTAATGATATTGAATGAATCCATGGATTCATTAATGAGGAAAATGGCCTGGCATGGTGGCCTCGGTCCTGGGAAAGGAGAGTGTGTGTGTGTGTGTGTGTGTGTGTGTGACATTTTAATGGACCAGGGATTAGAGGAAGGATGACTTAAGAGGGAGGGAAAGCAAGAGCCTCAAAACTGGGAGTGGGGTGTGTTAAGGAGTTGAGTAAGGGGAGGCAGGCCTGGACTCAGGATGACTTGGTGGCTGCCTTCAAACGTCTGCAGTACTGCTCAGGAGGAGGGAGCTAGCGGGATGATGGAGCAGGATGAGAAGCCACAGTTCATTAACATAAGGAAAACTGTCTAAAATTTGTATTGTCAATCACCAGCACAGAGGTAGTGAGTTCCTGGTCACTGGAAGGGTTCAGCCAGGCTGGGCAGGGCTTGGTGGGGCTACTGGAGAGTAGTGTCTCGAAGCTTTCTCTTTCCAAACAACAGCTCATATAAAAGTGTAGTTCATGTTGTAGTCCTCAGCACAAGCACCCACAGTTTTTTAAAATGCTAGTCCTGACCCACTCCACTGGCATGAGGCCCAGCTCAGCACAAGCCTGGGGAAAACATCACAATTTTTGGCCCCCAGGGTCGTGTCAGGTCTGGGACTCTGTGGCTGTCTTCTCAAGGAGTTCTTACTCCTGTTAATATCATTGGAGAAGAACTAATTTAAGAAGATAAATCTTCATTTTAAAATCTCACAAAACATTGGATTTCCCTGGTGGCACAGTAGATAAGAATCAGCCTGCCAATGCAGGGAACAGAAGTTCAATCCCTAATCTGCAAAGATGCCACATGCCCCAGGGCACCTAAGCTGTCCATATGCCACAACTATTGAGCCCATGTGCTGAAAATATTGAAGACTACTCACCCTAGAGCCTGTGCCCCACAAGGAGTAGCCCCTCTAGCCACAACTAGAGAAAGCCTCGTAGCAACGAAGGCACAGTTCAGCCCAAAATCTATCAATCAATAATTTTACCTGGATTTCTAAACAAATCTTGTGCCACTATTCAAAAAAATAATAAATAAAATTAAAAAAATAAAAAACAAAAACTCACAAAACATTTACTGTTTTCTTATAAAAGAAAGTCAACTTAACTATGTCAGACTTTATTTTTGGGGGCTCCAAAATCACTGCAGATGGTGGGTGCAGTCTTGAAATTAGAAGACGCTTACTCCTTGGAAGAAAAGTTATGACCAACCTAGGAAGCATATTGAAAAGCAGAGACATTACTTTGCTAACAAAGGTCCATCTAGTCAAGGCTATGGTTTTTCCTGTGGTCATGTATGGATGTGAAAGTTGGACTATGAAGAAAGCTGAGCGCCGAAGAATTGATCCTTTTGAACAGTGGTGTTGGAGGAGACTCTTGAGAATCCCTTGGACTGCAAGGAGATCCAACCAGTCCATTCTGAAGGAGATCAACCCTGGGATTTCTTTGGAAGGAATGATGCTAAAGCTGAAATTCCAGTACTTTGGCCACCTCATGGGAAGAGTTGACTCATTGGAAAAAACTCTGATGCTGGGCTCATCAATATACATCTGGTTTTCATAGCACTAATTTTTGTAGTATTTTATTTTGCACACACAAATTGTTTTCTTATTCTCCAAATGATATCATTGGGCCCAAATATTCTTGCAGTGATAATGATAGACAACTACAAGAAAGACAGATCATTACAACAGAGTTACAAATGTGAAGTGATCCAATAGCAGAATCCCCCTGCCTAGTCTGTGGGCTAGAAAGGATCTCCTGAAACAAGAAATATCCAGTCTGATATGTTAGTAATGGGTGGGAATGATCCATGTGGAGAGAGGAGACTGGGACAATCAGAGCAGAGATCAGAGAAGGCAAGGAGGAAGGAGCATTAACAGTAACTCTTCTACAGACAAACATTCAAAGATGTGAACATGCACTCTCATGTCAAATCACATACGTTAGTTCACGTCTGGTGTACATTATCACATGTGTGCATCCTCTACAAGCAGTTGTGCTTTTGTGTTTACTGTCCAGTACTGTGTAGAGTTCAGTAACACAATATCTTTATTTCAAGCCCAGGATGTCTGGAAGCAAGTATAAAAGCACCAGTTACATAGCTAGTACTTCTGTACCTTTTAAGGTACTGTACAGTAAGATCAAACACGTTTTCTTTATTTTTTGTGTTTTGTGTGTGTATGTGTGTATTATTTGTATGAAAAGTATTATAAACCTATTATAGTACAGTACTATATAGCTAAGTGTTTTAGTTGGGTACCTAGGCTAACTTTGTTGGACTTACCAAAAAAACTGGACTTAGAAACGAGATCTCAGAATCAAACTCATTCATATGTAGGGAACTTACACTATAGTGAAAGAAGGTCAGGAGAGCTGCAAGGTGAATGCAGAGGAGACAACAGTGGGAAGGGAAGATGCGCAGACAGGAGGTAGGCCACACGAAGGACTTTGAATTCATCCTGAAGACCAAAGATTCAAGGTAACTACTGCCAGGAATTCCCCTGCCTTCTTTCAATGTACCACCTGCTGCCAGGACTTACTAACATGTTTGGCCTGAGGGCAGACAGCAGCTCTCTGCAAGCAGGTTCTCCAGCTGATTCCATAAAGGTGATCAGAGGGCCAAAGGGCTCGACTCTCCTGCAGTCTTAACCTTGAAAAACTAGAGGCAAATGTACTTATCCATCAGATTGAGTTACAAGACTATAGAATCCAGGGATTCTATCCAGAACAGATTTCTGCTTTGGAGATAAATGTACCTTCAAATACAAATATCTTTGTCAGGGTGAAAAATTAAAAATAAAAGAAAAAATTGCATTTTTTGCAGCAAAATGAGCTGCTCTGGAAAAGTTGCACTGTCTAAGGGCACACTTGTTTCTTCTCCAGCTTGTGATTTAGCAATCATGTGATTAGGCATTGCTTGTTTTACAGGACATCAGTTTGTAATTACTACAACCATTAGCTCTTTTGCCCTGATGATGGACTAGGTAACACTTGCAATTGATAGTCTCTGAATCTTTATTTTCTTTGCAGAGGCACTATGTAATCTCCAAAATCCAGACAGCCTGTGTTTCCTAAATAAAGTACAGAATTGATCACCCTCTTAAACTCTCATGCCTTGTGCAATTTGTGTACTAACACTGCTCAGTTCATTTTGCCCTCATCTGTCACACTTGATTTCTAGTCTTTATCCTCTCTTCATATAGATCCTGGATATTTGAAAGGAAATCATTAATGAAAGATTTATTAATGAAAGGTATCATTGGCTCTCCTCCTATAAAGTTTTATTCATGTTATTTTGGGAAAAAAAGATCTTTTTCTTATTGCATAATAATAATTGCCTTATTAGATTATACCACTTAGCTTGGTTTACTACCTTTGGTTCTGCCTGGCATACCCACACACTGCCTGGTGAAAACAAGCATCACACCCATTCATATCCCACTCATTGGGAGCATCCACAAGCCTTATTTTCAGGATTTTCTATTTAAACACCATTTTCCATCCCGTCCTGGCTCACAGTAAGTTATCAGGCCTAGAGTGATGATCCTGACTTTTTGATTTTGTCTCCGATCTCTTCGGGGACTAATTTCTGGATCTTCCTTAAGCACGTCAATTCAAATTATTTGGGAGATGACGCCCAAAAAAGGCGACTGCTTCAGGGAAAACTTTTGCTGAAGTAGACTACATCAAGTCCCCTATGTTTGAATGAGTTCTGTTCTGAGAGTGCTTTCATAAATCCTATTTGTTCATAAGTCCAACAAAGTTAGCCTAGGTACCCAACAAACACAATCAGCTATATAGTACAGTACTGTAATAGGTTTCTAGTACTTTTCACACACATAAAAAAACAAACACAAAATAATAAAGGAAATGTTTTAAATCTTATAGTGCAGTACCTTGAAAAGAACAGTGGTATGGTATACAACAGCTGGCATAAAGGGGCTGGCATCAGGTGAACCGGCAAGAAGAATTACTGACTGGAAGAGGGAAGGGAGGTGAGAGATGGCAGAGCTGAAAGATCATCAGTGATAGGAGATGGAGGGCAAGCTACAATTTCACTCACACCTAACTCTGATGGCACAGATTGTGGTTGCTTACTGGATTCAATATACACTCTTGTAAAAACAATCCAGTGATATCTGAGTAGAACTGTATCAGCTATATCACCACTGTTTTTAAACCTGCTTCTGGACATCCTGGGCTTGAAGTAAAGACACTGAACTACTGTACTGTATATAGTATTGTACAATAAAGTGAATAAAATCACAACTACTTGAGAATATACACAACGTGACAACTAACATGAGACAAGTGAACTAGTTTATGTGATTGGACCCATGTTCACATCTTTGAAAGTTCACAATTTGAAGATTTGTGTGTAGGAGACTTGCTGTATTTTCTGTTAAGGAAAATAATAATAGAAAAATTAAAAAATAATAATAATAAAGCATGGTTTCTTAGTTCTTTGCTCTGTTTTGCATTTAATGCTCATTTTCTTAATGTGTTAATTCAATTCTCTCCACCAAAGCAGTTCTAGGCAAGCTAAGTATGCTGGAAGAAATATTTAGCTTAGAATATAGTTAACTCTAGCAAGTTCCTCCTTTGCCCTTTGAGAAATATGCCTTGTCTCCAGATCTCTGGCCTTGATTGCATCTTCCAGTGCTCAGAGCTTCTCCTTAGGAATTGAATCATTTGTTGCTCTGTTTTTTTTTTTTTTTTTTTTTTTTNTCTGAACTAACTATACCAACAAGCAAAAAGAGTAAAAGTAACCCACTTCTCAGAGAATGCCAATGTTAGTATTTGGATGCATGTCATTTTAGGCTTTTTTTCTTCACTATAGATAGTTCTTTTAAGAAACTTTTGCAATAACGTGGCATAAACCATCTTTTTCCCTGATTGCAGTATATTCTTTACCAGATTATTTTTTAACAACTGCATTATATTTCACTGTACTACTGAGTCATAAGAACTTAACAAAGTTTTCATGGTAATCCATTAGGCAGCTTCCAGTTTTTGCTATGTACGTATGTCTTAGTATCTTTGCCCTGTGATTTCATTTGGATCAATTCCTAGAAGTTAATTTTGAAGAAGAGAAATAAAGTCTTAAGACTTTCATTATGTATTAACAAATTACTTTCCAGAAACATATCAATTTATAATCCCAAGAGCAATTATGAATGTGTATTTCCCCATAAGCACATCAGTCCTGGCTATTGTCATTTATTTCAAATCTTTATGAATGTGATTTTTTTTTAAAGTGGTATCTTATTTTGATTTTGCATTTCTTTAAATACTAGTGGGATTGAAAACCTCTGTGTATTTCTTAGTTTATTCATGCACTTTGTTCCATCTTTATTTTATTTTAAAGTATCTTTACTTTGTTATAAATAATATTTAATATATAAATAGGAAATACATATTTTTATTAACATATATTTTACAACCCACGTATAGGTCAGGAGATTACAGTTTGGGGCTTCCCAGATGGTACAGTGATAAAGAATCCACCTGCCAATGTAGGAGACTCAGAGATGCGGGTTTGATCCCTGGGTCAGGAGGAGCCCCCAAAGAAGGAAATGGTAACCCACTCCAGTATTCTTACCTGGAAAATTCCATGGACAGAGGAGTCTGGAGGGCTACAGTCCAAAGGGTCACAAAGAGTCAGACACACATACACATTTTAAATATACAAATATTATGCTTATATTTTAAGGATATCTTTCAAAATCTGCAAATATTTTTCTTTAGTTATTTATAATTGCTTTGCAAGTTGACTTGTGCTTTTCGTTTTACATACAGGGTTAGCTTTCTGTTAAANACATACACATTTTAAATATACAAATATTATGCTTATATTTTAAGGATATCTTTCAAAATCTGCAAATATTTTTCTTTAGTTATTTATAATTGCTTTGCAAGTTGACTTATGCTTTTCGTTTTACATACAGGGTTAGCTTTCTGTTAAAATATTGCAAAATGTGTTTGAAGTCCAGAATGATGATATTTGGGTTTTGCATGTTATTCTTCTGTCCTTGCTGCCCCCTCTGCCTCCTCCCTCCCACCATGCACACTCCAGAAGAAAATAAATGAGAACTCCTCATGGTTGGTGAGCTTTATCTCATTTTTTTCTGCCACTCTCCAGGTCATAGTCAGATTATGACCATACAGCTAAACAGAAAGGTCATGGGAAAAAAGGCAACTGTGGATACTCTATGTCCTGGATTACTTGTCCCTATAATCTCAAACTCACCCATGCTGGCAATTCTGGCCCCATTCCCTTCTTGGGCACAAAGCCTGGCATCCTGACTCTGCCCCACGTGGGACCGTGGAACCGAGGGATTGTGGCGCATTGGCCTGCATTCTCCCTGGTGTCCTCCATGGGCTACCCTCAGGAGCTCATCGAGAAGATTCCAGGGTGGAAAGGCCTTTTGGAGCCTTGCCTCTTGGGCCAGGCACAGCCACTCCTGTCTGGGATCTGGCCCCTCTCAGGGTGCCAATACGCACCTGCCATGCCAGCCTTGACCTCTCCACCGCACAGTTTCTTCCACTCTGAGAAGAAACTATAGGTGCTTTTGCCATTGGAGGAGGTTAAGTAGCAAAAGTGAAAAGCTGTGGAGGGAGACAGACCTGCATTCTAAATCTGGCTCTGCTCCCTGTTAGCTGCAAATCCTGGACAAGTTGCTTAACCTCCCCACCCAGAGTCACTTAGGTAGCTTGTTATTGCTTAGTCACTCAGACTTTTCCTGACCCTATGGACTGTAGCCCATCAGCTTCCTCTATCCATGGGATTCTCCGGGCAAGAGTACTGGAGTGGGTTGCCGTGCCCTCCTCCAGGGGATCTGCCAGACCCAGGCACTGAACCTTTATCTCCTGTGGCTCCTGCATTGCAGGTAAACTCATCTCTGATGAGCCACCAGGGAAGCCCTGGCTGGGCCTTAGAAGGGCAGTTTTCATTGTTTATGGATTCTCTGGGGCGCTTGAGAGTTTACCATGTGGTGTACAGGAGGGCAGGCTCTGGGGGGTCCACCATGCCCCTCATGTAGGCCAGTCCTCACCACTTACGCATGGGAATCTCTCCTCAGAACCACCTCCCAGTTAGAACTGTGAAGGTTTTATGAGTCAACACCTTAAACGTTAGAACAATGCAATCGGGTCAAGCTATAATGTTTGTCTCAGAAATACTCATTTGTTTCAATGCATCGATATATGAGGGAACAAACTGAACCTACCCAAATTTCACATTTGCAGAGGAATTATTTCATCTTTGGGAAACACTAGGAGAATGCAGAAAATCACACCCAGATGAACCAAACCACGTAGGATTATAAAACACACACACACATGGCCACACCACAGACACCTCCAGCTACCTCAGGTTACCACATCCTTCCCTGTCTTGTATCAGATAACTGATAGCCTCCACCATTCACTATAACACACATCTCCATGTCCAGGAGTCAACCTCCCTTCCAACACCTACACTCAGAAGCCAACTTCACATCTTCCTTGAGGAAAAGGACGGTTCTTATTGCAGTACTAATGAAATTCTTGAGCTTTCCAGGTGGCACAGTGGTAAAGAATCTTCCGGCCAATGCAGGAGATGCAAGTGATGCGGGTTTGATCCCAAGGTCAGGGAGAAGGAAATGGCAACCCGCTCTAGGATTCTTGCCTAGAAAATTCCATAGGCAGAAGACCCTGCCTGTCTACAGTCCATGGGGTCGCAAGGAGTCACACACGACAGAGTGACTGAGCACAGTGAATTTCTTAACCATTCAACGTGCAAAACTGTGCTATCATTTTTACTAGGTGTACTTTTTTTGTTGTTATTGACAGACTTTTTGAGTGTTGTGCCCCAACCCCATTTCCTCCATAAGCCCTGTGAGTTTTATTCCATGATTTTGCAGAGCACTGTGATTTTTAGTATAGCCAGGACCGACTACATAATTTGTGGAGCTCATTGAAAAATGAAAATGTAGGGCCCTTTGTAAAAAACTAAGAATTTCAATATGATGGCAGCAGAGCGTTCAATCAAGCTTAGTGCCCTCCTAAGCCTGAGGTCCTATCTGCCTACACAGGGAAATATCCATGAAGCCAGCTCTGGGTGTAATGGAACTGACTACGCTAGCACGTGGCTGTTGTTCAGTCGCTAAGTCGTGCCTGACTTTTGCGACCCAATGGACTGCAGCACACCAGGCTTCCCTGTCTTCCACTGTCTCCCTGAGTTTGCTCAAATTCATGCCCATTGAGTCAGTGATACTATCTAACCGTCTCATCCTCTGCCACCCTCTTCTCCTTTTGCCTTCAATCTTTCCCAGCATCAGGGTCTTTTCCAATGAGTTAGCTCTTTGCATCAAATGGCCAAAGTATTGGAGCTTCAGCTTCAGCATCAGTCCTTCCAAAGAGTGTTCAGGGTTGACTTCTTTTAGGACTGACTGGTTTGATCTCTTTGCAATCCAAGGGACTCTCAAGAGTCTTCTCCAGGACCATTGTTCGAAAGCATCAATTCTTTGGCACTTAGCCTTCTTTATGGTCCAGCTCTCACATCCATACATGACTACTAGAGAAACCATAGCTTTGACTATATGGATCTTTGTTGGCAAAGCGATGTCTCTGCTTTTTAATATGCTATCTACGTTTGACATAGCTTTCTTTCTAAGGAGCAAGTGTCTTTTAATTTCATGGCTGCAGTCACTGACTGCACTGATTTTGGAACCCAAGAAATGAAAATCTGTCACTGCTTCCAATTTTCCCCTTTCTATTCCCCATGAAATGATGGGACTGGATGCCATGATCTTAGTTTTTTCAATGCTGAGTTTTAAGCCAACTTTTTCACTCTTTTCTTTCACATTTATCAAGAGGCTCTTTAGTCCCTCTTCACTTTCTGCCATTAGAGTAGTATCATCTGCACATCTGAGGTTGTTGATATTTCTCCTGGCAATCTTAATTCCAGCTTGTGATTCATCCAGCCCAGAATTTCTCACAATGTATTCTGCATATAAGTTAAATAAGCAGGGTGACAATATATAGCCTTGATGTACTCCTTTCCCAATTTGGAACCGGTCCATTGTTCCATGTCGAGTTCTAACAGTTGCTTCTTAATCTGCATACAGATTTCTCAGGAGGCAGGTAAGGTGGGTCTGGTATTTTCATCTCTTTAAGAATTTTCTACAGTTTGTTGTGATCCATACAGTCAAAGGCATTCACATAGTCAGTGAAGCAGAAGTAGTGACCAGAAGTCAGATGATCTTCTGGAATTCCCTTGATTTCTTTGTGATCCAACGAATGTTGGCAGTTTGCTCTCTGGTTCGTCTGCCTCTTAGAAATCAAGCTTGTACATTTGCAAGTTTTCAGTTCATGTACTGCTGAAGCCTAGCTTGAAGGATTTTGAGTATAACCTCACTAAAATTAGAAATGAGTGCAACTGTGCAGTAATTTGAACATTCTTTGGCACTGCCCTTCTTTGGGATTGGAATGAAAACTGACCTTTTTCAGTCCTGTGATCACTGCTGAGTTTTCTAAATTTGTTGACATATTAAGTGCAGCACTTTAATAGCATCATCTTTTAAGACTGTAAATAGCTCAGCTGGAATTCCATCACCTCCACTAATAAGTGGTAAGTACTTGATAAATGTTGTCATTCCTATCGTGGTTTCTTTAATGTGTAAGCTATTTTCACACTCTGAAGTAGAAATGTTATAAAGACCCGGTCATTTATTCATCCATTTGGCAAACATTTATTGGGAGTCAGGTACTGTGCTGGGCATGGAGACCTGGGGGAACTTGAATGTGTCACTCCACTAAACCCAGCAAAGGGGAAAGATGGACTTGGGTTTCCCCTGGTGTTGAATGTTGATAGAAAATTCTCCATCGGTCTCTCCTGTATTTGCAGGTCTCAGGTCTCAGGAGGAGCAGAGGCGTTGACAGCCTTTGCCTTACACCAGTGGACCCCAACCTTTTTGGCACCAGGGACAGGTTTCATGGAAGATAATTCATCCTCAGACCAGATGGGGGGTGGGTGGTTTCAAGGGCATTACATTTATTGTGCACTTTGTTTTTGTTATTATATCAGCTCCGCCTCTGATCATCAAGCATTGGATCTTGGAGGCTGGGGACCCCTGTTCTACACTATCTTTTCAAAGATGTTTACAAAGTGTGAACAGTGTTAGAAGGCAGAGGTAATGTCTCCCTCTGGGAGACTCTTCCGGGACAGAAGGCTACTTTGTTTGTGTCCAGTATAATCACGAGAAGGTCTGCCTTGGGGGAAAGGTTGAGCAGGTTTTCTTGAAGCCCCTTAAAGAGACTGGGATTTCCTAAGATCAAAGTCCTCAGCAACTCAGGCCTGCCTCTGCATTGCCCTGTGGGACTGCGAGCACAAGGGAAGCAAATGCGAACAGGAAGTTCAGGCTTCCTCCTGCACTTTGAGTCGTAGAGTCCTTTGTCTCTGACCCAGGAGTCTCGTGTCTTCTGCCTAAATCCAGGAGACTGTGCAGATCAGTCCAGGAGGGATCAAGAGAAGAGACCAGGCTGGGACACGGACTCCTGGGAAACACCTGTGCAGGAGGGCATGTAAGGAAGCTAAGATTTGCCTGGAAAACAACCTCAGCAAAGATCTGATGAATAAGCTTCAGCTGAACCCTGAGGCACTGTGAGGGCCAGCCGGGGGAGAGGGAAACAGGGGAAGTGGCTGCAGGAGGAGGGGAGTGGGCAGGAATCCCTGGGGGCAACTTGGGGAGGGCTTCCTCCTCAGCAGGCAGGCGTGGGCCGCCTGGAGGTGCAGTCAGAGCTTCCTGATTGGGGGTTGGAGATGGCAGCAAAGCCAGTGAGAAGGGTCTGAGGTCTCAAAGAATCTTTGGGCATTGGAGGGAAGTTGGGAGGGAGTCGGGGCCAAGTGTGTTCCCACAGAAAGCACCTCCTCCTAGAGATGATGACTTTCACAGCCTGGTCCCCACCCACCTTCTCCCTCTCCCTCCCCTTCACGAACTCAAAGTCCTCCATCCTAGGAAGAAAACAAGGAAACCCCCAAACACAAGCACCTTCTGCACAAACCCCCCTCCCCACCCCATCTCCCAACATGGGAGATGGTGCTCCTCGCAAAGCTGGCTGCTGGGAGGCTCCTCAGGGCTTCTCAGCAATCCCCCTTCTTTCTGAATCTCCCCCAATTCAGGGCAGTTATTCCGGGTTCCAGCCAGGTACCCAAAGGATTTCACCTACGTTCTAGGAAGTGTGGGTCAGTCAACTCGAGTACTTCTCACGTTTCTCATAGGACCATGCAGGCTGGCAGCACCAGACTGCCAATGCCTTGTAGGAGCTCTGGTCTCATCGCCTCATTTATTCTCATTACCACTCTTTTCACCTGCACACCTGGGCTGCATCCACAGGGGCTGGACTCCTGACCCGCCTCTGTCAGAGGATCATCTTCCTGTGTGCTGGGGTCTCTCCCCACAGTGGCTCTTCCCCGAGGTTCAGTACTTCAAGGTCTGGCCTCAATGCCTGATGCATCCAACCTGTCCACTTGCTCAGCTCTCCTGCTCTGAGTGAAGTGAAAGTCACTCAGTCATGTCTGACTCTTTGTGACCCCATGGACTATACAGTCCCTGGAATTCTCCAGACCTTCTGGAGTAGGTAGCCTTTCCCTTCTCCAGGGGATCTTCCCAACCCAGGGACCCCAGGCCTCCTGCATTGCAGGCAGATTCTTTACCAGCTGAGCCACAAGGGAAGCCCAAGAATACTGGAGTGAGTATCCTATCCCTTCTCCAGTGGATCTTGCCGACCCAGGAATCGAACTGTTAGGGGAAGCACACCGACTGAAACTGCCCACCCTGGCCAGGCACCATAGTAACCATTTGCATCAGTTGTTTTATGACAGGAGGTCCTGGTAAGGAACATGGAACTAATAAGCCACCACCAAATGGAAGAGTTAAGGAAAGGTCAAAAGGAGACACCACATGTGCAATCACCTCCCAGAATCCTTCTCTCTGGCATCCATCTTGGCTGAACAAGGCGTGCACCACCAGGAAGGACTCTGAGTCAGAATGATTGGCTAAAGACAACCCGGAAACTAATCCCATCACCATAAAACCCGAGCCATGTGGCAGAGCAGCTCTCCTGGGTTCCCTTACCCTACTGCTCTCCACCCGGGTGCCCTTTCCCAATAAAATCTCTTGCTTTGTCAGCACATGTGTCTCCTTGGACAGTTCATTTCCGAGTGATAGACAAGAGCCCGGTTCGGGCCCTGGAAGGGGTCCCCCTTCATGCAACAGAACCGGGGTCTCCTACATTGCAGGCGGATTCTTTACCAACCGAGCCATCAGGGGAGCCCTGAAGAAGCACTGCTTCGCCCTCCATTGTCTCCTTACTTTCCTCACTGCTGTACTCGTCTGATGAAAGGCTGTCCTTTAAGTCCTGAGTTTGGTCATTTATACGGAAATACACACTCCCAAATATGGATAAAACACAAGTGGATTTTAATTTTGCCTCTCATTCCTGCCCAGGGCTGGTGGCGAAGGAAGGAGAAGCTCAAAACAAAGAATAAGGATTTGGGTTTCATGTTCCCCCTTTTTTTCCCCTTTGCTTCCTGTTTATTTTGGCATCTATAGTGACAACAGTTATAAAAATTTTGTGTTTTAATTAAATACTATAAAGCAATAGGAAAGAAACAACTCACTTGTTTTACTGGTAGAAAATGCTTTGATCAAAATCTCACCTAAACTCAGACACATATGTTTGTTGTCTGCTTGATCTCTTCACTTGAGTACCTCCCACCTCAATACAGGCCCAAACTAGAGTGAGTGGAGGGCTGATTTGTCAGGTACAGGCTCAATTTATGTTGTTGTCCCAACTGCTGGAGAAGACTCTTGAGAGTCCCTTGGACTGCAAGGAGATTAAATCAGTCAATCTTAAAGGAAATCAACCCTGAATACTCATTGGAAGGACTGATCCTGAAATTGAAGCTCCAGTACTTTGGCCACATGCTGCAAAGAACTGACTCATTGGAAAAGATCCTTATACTGGAAAGATTGAATGTAAGAGAAGGGGGCAGCAGAGAATAAGATGGTTAGATAGCATCACCAACTCAATGGACTTGAATTTGACCAAATTCTGGGAGACAGTGGAGGATAGAGGAGACTAGCATGCTGTAGTCCATGGAGTTTCAAAGAGCTGGACATGACTGAGCGACTGAACAACCATCCAGTTGCTCCAATGGTGCCTCCTTGTATTTTCAAATGTGTGCTGGTCTGAACAATTATAATACAGTCACCCTACAGAAAAGGAACTCACGTTCTCCCTCTTACAAACTTCCTCCGTGCCTCCAGCTTACTACTCCACTGATGTTCCAGTTCTCGGTTACTGGCACCACCCTCCTTCCTGTGGCTCAAAGTGGAGGACAAGAATGACCCTGTCCCAGCAAGTCTTGCGGATTCTGTCTCTGAAACCTTTCTCCAACGAAGCACGTCCCACCTCCCTACCACCGTCTTTCTCCATACACCATCATCTCTTGCCTGGGCTCTACCATGAAGCCTCCTCTAGTCTCGCTGCTTCAAAACTTGGCTTCCATACTGTTTGTGTCAAAAGTCTGATCATGTCATCCCTGCTTAAATCCCTGCAATGGCCTCTCATTGCCCTTAGATGAGGAGCGCCAAAAGGAGCAGACAGGGGGTTAGGGTGATGAACCCAGTGAACCCTCAGTTTCATGTATTTAATGCTTTAGGCAAACTATAGTGATATTTACTTTGATGACACGGGGTGAGGGGTGGGGTGGGTCCTCTAAGAGCCAAATCCTTGTGTGCCTGCTCTTGGCAGAGGGGCAAAGTAACCAAGGGCAGTGGCCTAACTGTCCAAAGGGACCAGTGGTTAGGGTTTGGCTGCCCAGACATGTTAAAAGCAGTCAGACAGTCAGGGGCTCACCAGGCAATAACAGTCATGAAACCTTTTAAAGCATTTTTAGAAAGCCAATCTCACACTTAAATTAGGTTAATAAAATAAGTATAAATAATATACACCATTACATCACATATCATAATAATTTAATAATTAACAATATATATTATTTATCAGAAGACATTGGAGCCTAGATCTGAAGTCCTGACATATACGTTGCATCCAGGACCTGCAATGTTTCACTCCTCTGTGAGATAGCCTAGTGTCAGAATAAGAAAGTATCCCTCAGAAATATTCTTCCAGGACTCGCCTCTTCTGTGCCCTTACATATTATGCTTCTTAGTAGCTGGATTCAATATGATTGCTTCTGATTCTCAGAACCTCATTCTCTGGAACAGGCCCCTCTCTCCAAACCATAGCCCTTGAAGAACTTACTGACTTAAGCATAATCACTGCATAAAATGACCTTATCTGCACATGATTAACACCAACTCACTTGATCTAGCTCAGCTGACCATCTCTCAGTTTACCAGGACCCTGGTGGAGATAGTAATCACAGGCTTATAAGCCCTGTGGCTGGGCTTGCCCACCTCCATGCCCCACCTCTCTTCCAGAGCGATTCATACAGAAAGAATACTACTACAGCCCTTTCACTTCCATGAGCTGGCCTCTCCACCCAGAACAGCCCCATAATCTCACTATAAACAACTTTTTGACTCTGTTTCTACATCCACCTGCCCTGTGGGAGACAGTAACATTTGCTGAGAATCTTCTATGTGCTGAGCTCATAGGAATGATTATTATTATTCCCACCGTGCAGATGGGGAGACTGAGGTTCAGCTAGGAAGCATTTTGGCAACTCCAAAATCCTTGCCCTTTCCCCTGGAGCACTCACTCTGCCTTGGCGGGCTCACACCCTCCTTCCTGAAAGGAGAGTAAGCCGGTAACTCTTCTCTCAGGCTTGTCTCTTGGACCTTGGGTCTCTTGCAGACCTTGCAGCCACGAGGGGAGCAGACGGATCAATTGCTATCCTGTTGCCTCTCTCTTCCTCCTTTGTCCCAGGGTTTCAGGGCTCCAGGGAGTATGTGTGGGAACTGAGGGCTGGGGAGAGAGAACATTCTAATCACACCGAAAGAAGTAATTAGAAGGGAGCCGTGCAAAGTGGGACATTATTGTTCCCCATCAAGGGAGAGTCTGGATTTGTGCAGATGAAAGAGAAAGTGTCTGAGTCTAGCTCTTCCCCACCCTTAGTGAGCAGTGTGTCTGCGTGGAGGTGTGCGTGGGGGTTACCCTGGGGGGTAGGGAGTTGGCTGACCAGTCCAGTTGTGGAATGCCCAAGGACAGGGTGGGTTTTTTTTTAATATATATTTTCCTGTTCCTTGCCCACCCTTATTTTCTTCTTCACGTTCAGGAAGTGTGACACCTTCACTCAGCTGTAGCAAGCCCACTTCTGAGAGTGAGCACAAGGCTGAAATTGAGGTATGGAGGAGGATGTGGTCAGCTCCAGGGCGCCCTGCTCTCCTGGTCTCACCGCTTTCCTGGGCATGAGGTCCCTGTGTTGGCCATGTNGGGGGGTAGGGAGTTGGCTGACCAGTCCAGTTGTGGAATGCCCAAGGACAGGGTGGGGTTTTTTTAATATATATTTTCCTGTTCCTTGCCCACCCTTATTTTCTTCTTCACGTTCAGGAAGTGTGACACCTTCACTCAGCTGTAGCAAGCCCACTTCTGAGAGTGAGCACAAGGCTGAAATTGAGGTATGGAGGAGGGTGTGGTCAGCTCCAGGGCGCCCTGCTCTCCTGGTCTCACCGCTTTCCTGGGCAGTGGAGGGTGGTCTGGGCACAGCGGGAGGCAGCCAGACTGGGAACTTCTGGGGCTACTGCCTGCCTGCCGCCTCCCCTGGGAAGTCTGATCTGGCAATTAGTCCTGCCCTGCTCGTTTCCCTGGGTTACTCAGCCATGGCTCCTTGGCGACAAGAACAGGCATTTGAGGATTTCCTGAGCCAGCCCAGGGGAAGTGGGCTCACCTACCAGGCTTCCCTGCAGAGGCTGTGATCTGTTAAAATGTCCCACACTTACCCTAAGGGCTTCCCTGGTGGCTCAGATGGTAAAGAATCTGCCTGCCATGTAGGAGACGCGCGTTTGATCCCTGGGTTGGAAAGATATGGGTTTGATCCCTGGGTTGGAAAGATCCCCTGGAGAAGGGAATGGCTACCCACTCTAGTACTCTTGCCTGGAAATTCCGTGGACAGAGGAGCCTGGCAGGCTATGGATCTGGATTCTTTGAATCCATGGGATTGCAGAGTCAGACATGACTGAGCGACTAACACTTTCACTTTCACACTTACCCTGGACAAAATTTCTTCAAATAGGTTGTTACTGGACTGGATAAGTGTCCCCTCCCAAACTCAGGTCACCTCACAATGTGACTGTACTTGGAAAGAGTCTTCGTCTATGACCATACCACCCTTATAGCACCAGCTCTCACCTGATCTCAGAAGCTAAGCAGGGTTGGGCCTGGTTAACACTTGGATGGGAAACAGTCTTCGCAGGTGTAATCAGCTAAGTTACACTGTGGTCATCCTGGATTAGCATGGACAGCACTCCAGTGACTTCTGTTCTTCTGAGGAGAGAAGACAGAGACACACAGACGGAGACGGCCATGTAACTGCGGAGGCAGAGGTTGGGGGGATGCAGCTGCAAACCGAAAAATGCCAAGGACGCCCTCAACCACCAGCTGGCAAGGAAGAATTCTTCCCCAGAGACTTTGGAGGGTGTGTGCCTTGGCCAACAACTTGATTCAGGCTTTCTGGACTCCAGAGGCAGGAGAGAATACATTTCTGTTGTTTCAATCCACCAAGTATTTGGTCCTTTGTCACGGCAGCCCTGGCAAACTACTGCAAGAAAGAGATCCTCTTGGATCGCCCGCAGGGAGCTTGCTCCATTGCCCAACAGACTCCCAGATCTCAGGGCCGCAAACCCAGAAGGCCTGTCAGTAAATGCCCCTCCCCCGTGTCTAAGCCCTCTCGATTGTGACCCTGTGAGACAAGGCTATATCTTGTTCATCTCAGCCTCCCCTGTGGCAGGTACAGTGCCCACCACATAGGTTCACAGGGCAACAGGGCTGTTGGAGTGCCAAGCTGACCCTGAGTTTTGTTGTCTTCACTGTACCCCGGGGAGCAGGGCTTGCTGGGGTTCCCAGGCTCTGCTCCCCTTCCCTCCCTTTGACCTATCCCTTGAGCTTCAGTTAGCTCCTCTCCCCAGGGAGCCGGGGAGTAGAGGACCATACTTCCCAGCTAGGTGTTGCTGCAGGACTACTTCCATTTTCTTCTGCTCTGACCCTCGGGTTAATTCCCACCCACCCCCCTCCCCCATACCCTGCTCTTTCAAATTTCTTCTGGATTACTTTCTCTAGAATATCACCTCTGTATCAAGGCTCAGGTATCCTTGAGAGGCCTGGCAGCTGGCCCTGGGATCAGGGCTGGGAGTTCACCCCAGGAAGGCATCCTTGAGGGACTTCGTATGTGTGAGTGCTAAGTCGCTTCAGTTGTGTCTGATTCCTTGCGACCCCATGGACTGTAGCCCACCAGGCTCCTCTGTCCCTGGAATTCTTCAGGCAAGAATACTGGAATGGGTTGCCATGCCCCCCTCTAGGGGACCTTCCTGACTCAGGGACTGAACCTGCCTCTCCTGCGACTCCTGTACTGCAGTGGATTCTTTACCACTGAGCGACTGGGGAAGCCTGAGGGACTTGACCTGTTTCCCAATCCACCTGCAGAGTCTTTAATCCACCCACGATTTTAGCTCACCTGAGTAATGATCTTATTTTATGGTTGGTTTTGCCTCTACCGTTAGACCCTCAGCATTAGAGATTTAATGGGCCCTGAAGAGTCAGACACGACTGAGCGACTTCACTTTCACTTTTCACTTTCATGCATTGGAGAAGGAAGTGGCAACCCACTCCAGTGTTCTTGCCTGGAGAATCCCAGGGACGGGGGAGACTGGTGGGCTGCTGTCTATGGGGTCGCACAGAGTCGGACATGACTGAAGTAACTTGGCAGCAGCAGCAGGTGTCCAAGAATACACTCACACGGTGTAGATGTAACTAATTCACACTAATTGACTTCCTGCTGTAGGAAAAGGAAGGTCAGAGTAGAGTTGACAAATATACTAGTCCTGATTCTAGTTTAAGGAAATGAGCTTAAGTATGAAATCAAACCAGTCAATCTCACAGGAGATCAATCCTGAATACTCACTGGAAGGACTGATGTTGAAGCTGAAGCCCCAACACTTTGGCCACCTGATGCGAAGAGCCGACTCACTGGAAAAGACCCTGATGCTTAGAAAGACAGAGGACAGGAGAAGAAGGGGGACAGGGAAGCCCGGTGGGCTGCAGTCTATGGGGTCTCAAAGAGTTGGACAGGACTTGGTGACTGACTGATAACAATGAGATCATCTGCGTTCCTTGTAATAAGGACAAGTAAATGGCCCAAGTGTCCAACATAATTAAATAAATTATATGGCAGTCCGACCAATGAAGTATTATGCAGACAAAAACACGTGTGCAAAGTGTTTCATAACAACAAAAGGAAATGTTTAGGTTTAAAGTTGCATAGTCAAATAGAATCCACAATCATCTATGATGTGATAGATTAAAACTATGTATATGAGCTATTGCTGGAGAAGCATCCAGAAATCTATCAGTGATTAAGAGGAGTTTTTCAAACATACTGATGATGTTTTTCTTCTCTCTATTTAAAAAATATTCTCCTTATCTGGTATCACGAGCATATATTACTTTCATAATGGGGGAAAAAAAAACCAGCAATAGTAAACTTTATTTCAGAAGTCTTTAAGGCCTGGACTGTCTGTGAGAACCATGTGNCAGAGGAATGCATAAAGATGTAGTACATGTATACCTGTCTCTTATACACATCTGGTTTCAAGCCCCCTTTTTAAAAGATGTCCTGCATTTTCACGCTAATTAGCTCCTTTCTCATTTTCCCTCTGAGGCAGAGAGGGACTAAAGCCTCCCCAAGTAATGTCTTCCGGACCTGGCATTCCCAGGAAGGAGGGGCCATACTGAGTGCACAGGCAGGAGTGAAGGGGCAGGAGCGACGTGAGGCTCAAGAATTTAAATTTATCCATTCACTCACCTTTAAGGAGAAGAAAACTCAGTCTGGAAACTAGCAACAGTGCTCAAAAAGCCAGCACCCAAGGGTCCAGATTTTCTATCTGAGACCTATGTGTAGGCTCCCCCTTTCAACTTCGGAAAGAAAAAGAGAATCTCAGCATAATTTTAGAACTGGAAGAACCTTGGCACATGGGGTCCACACTCCTTCTATCACGGAAGAGATGCCAGCCCAGGGAGAAGGGAGTGCCCCAGGTCACGCAGTTGATCAGTGGTGGGTGCGGGCCTTGTTCCCATGGCTCCATTGGTCCTTCTGCTCTGCGCTTTGCCCTCCATGGTTATTAGATTGTCCTGGGCTGGAAGAAGCACACGCTGGAATCAAGATTGCTGGGAGAAATATCAATAACCTCAGATATGCAGATGACACCACCCTTATGGCAGAAAGTGAAGAGGATCTAAAAAGCCCCTTGAGGAAAGCAAAAGAGGAGAGTGAAAAAGTTGGCTTAAAGCTCAACATTCAGAAAACGAAGATCATGGCATCTGGTCTCATCACTTCATGGGAAATAGATGGGGAAACAGTGTCAGAGTTTGTTTTTTTGGGCTCCAAAATCACTGCAGATGGTGACTGCAGCCATGAAATTAAAAGACGCCTACTCCTTGGAAGAAAAGTTATGACCAATCTAGATAGCATATTGAAAAGCAGAGACATTATTTTGCCAACAAAGGTCCGTCTAG
>SJYV01005163.1:2188315-2257631 GCA_006410875.1 Neotragus pygmaeus | reverse complement strand
GTTTTCTGAATGTTGAGCTTTAAGCCAACTTTTTCACTCTCCTCTTTTGCTTTCCTCAAGGGGCTTTTTAGATCCTCTTCACTTTCTGCCATAAGGGTGGTGTCATCTGCATATCTGAGGTTATTGATATTTCTCCCAGCAATCTTGATTCCAGCGTGTGCTTCTTCCAGCCCAGGACAATCTAATAACCATGGAGGGCAAAGCGCAGAGCAGAAGGACCAATGGAGCCATGGGAACAAGGCCCGCACCCACCACTGATCAACTGCGTGACCTGGGGCACTCCCTTCTCCCTGGGCTGGCATCTCTTCCGTGATAGAAGGAGTGTGGACCCCATGTCTGCCAAGGTTCTTCCAGTTCTAAAATTATGCTGAGATTCTCTTTTTCTTTCCGAAGTTGAAAGGGGGAGCCTACACATAGGTCTCAGATAGAAAATCTGGACCCTTGGGTGCTGGCTTTTTGAGCACTGTTGCTAGTTTCCAGACTGAGTTTTCTTCTCCTTAAAGGTGAGTGAATGGATAAATTTAAATTCTTGAGCCTCACGTCGCTCCTGCCCCTTCACTCCTGCCTGTGCACTCAGTATGGCCCCTCCTTCCTGGGAATGCCAGGTCCGGAAGACATTACTTGGGGAGGCTTTAGTCCCTCTCTGCCTCAGAGGGAAAATGAGAAAGGAGCTAATTAGCGTGAAAATGCAGGACATCTTTTAAAAAGGGGGCTTGAAACCCAATCCTGGGAAAATGAGAGGGGCCTTTGTGTGGCCCATACACCAGGGCCCGTGCTTTCATCACGGCCTGGAAGCCATGACCACGTGAGCAGAGCTCCCCTCTCATCACTTTGGGTCACTCCTCTGCAGTATGCTGACATGTAGCATACTCCCTTTGAGGGTCCAGGCGCAGAAGAGAACTCCACCCCCGCCCCGGCCCCGCCCCACAGCGGCATCAGTCCCCTTGGTCCGTACCTTTTGCAGTGTAAGAATCTTTTCCTTACAATCAGGTTTTGCCCTCCTCTGCGGAGCAGGAGCCAGACCCATTAAGCCCACAACCCCCTCACTGAACTGCCGAGTACAGAGCCATGGACTAACTTAGAGTTGTGCAGGTCTGGGTTTGAAACCCAGCTGAGATGGTCAGTGTCTATACCTGTAAACTGGCCATCCTCTTTCAAGTGAGTGTCTCAGGTTGGGTCCTTCTGGAAGCAAATGCTGAGATGGAGTGAAATGATAAAGTATACAGGGGAATAACACCTGTGAAAGGAAAAGGGAGAAGGCAGGATTGGGTGAGGGAGTGAGCACAGCTGAGGAAGCCACACAGTCCCTATGGGTTATGTGGGATGCTCCGGGGCGCAGACTGCCTATTAAAGGGAGCCACCTAAATGTCCATCAGCAGAGGAATGCATAAAGATGTAGTACATGTATACAATGGAATATTATTCAGCCGTAAAAAGGAATGAAATTGGATCATTTGTACAGATGTGTATGGACCTCGAGACTGTCATACAGACTAAAGTAAGTCAGGAAGAGAAAAACAAATATCATATATTAACTCATATGTGTGTGGAATCTAGAAAAATGGTATAGATGATCCTATCTGCAAAGCAGAAATAAAGACACAGACAAACAGAACAGATGTATAGATACCAAGGGAGAAAAGGGAATGGGAGGAACTGGGAAATTGGGATTGGCACATATACACTATTGATACTAAGGATAAAATAGATGACTAATGAGAACATACTATGTAGGCCAGAATACTGGAGTGGGTGGCCTATCCCTTCTCTAAGGGTCTTCCCAACCCAGGGTTCGAATCCAGGTCTCCTGCTTTGCAGCCGGATTCTTTACCAGCTGAGCTACCGGGGAAGCCCACTGTGTAGTACAGGGAACTCTGTTTAATGCCCTGTGGTGACCTGAATGCGAAGCAAGTCCAAAGCGGAGGGGATCTATGTACATGCATGGCCGATTCATTTCTGCTGTCCAGTAGAAGCTAACACAACACTAAAGCAACGCCAATAAAAATTAATTTTAAAGAAGAGTTTTTTCAATGGGAACTATGTTCTCAATATTTAATGATAAATTGGAGGCACATGTAAGAATTTTTATTAAGCCTCATAACCATAAAATAAAATGATCCTGTGGGACTGGAACTATCCAGTTCCTTGGACCACTGCCTTGCAGCACTGCCCAGTCACTGACCCGGGGGTCGCCACGAGAAGTACGTGGTCTTGGCATGAATGCTGAGGTGCAACTGAAAGAGCTAACAGCTGGTGTTACCAACTAAACACTCTCCTTGCAGCCACCAGTGAATCCATTCTTAAAGGCGCATCTCTGTGCCTTTGAGGAATAACAGTTTAGTATACAGGTGCCCACCGGGCAGAGGATAAACTCTCAGCTCATGTTTTTTTTAGCTTTGGGGCCAGACAGACCTAGGCTTGATATTTAATCACCTTGGTCTGTCTTTCACCAAAAATTCTGTTAAGTTGGTTTAACCAGAATCCACTCACCCCCTGTTTTTTCTTAGTAATTTTCTACCCACTGACCCCCCTCTCTGCTTCTTGGCTATAGCTTTCCACTTGTCCATGATCATTTGGAGTTAAGCCCAGGTCTATACTGAGGTCCCTTTTCTCATATTGCAAGAGTTCGGAATAAAATCTATTTTTTTATGCTTTAATTATTGTTCAGTTCTACTTTTTTTTTTGACATGATATCCCTATTTCACAGATGAGGAAAATAAGCCTCAAAGAGAACATGATTTGCCTTGGGTGGCAGAGCTGGGATTCCGGTTCAGGTGTCCCCAGCCCAGTAGAAGTCTTGACCACCACAGTAGCTTCTGGAGAACTCTCTGCACCTCCAGTGCTCCTTGCATTGAGAAGTGGGAGGTTTGCTGTGTTAGGCTGACAACACATCCAGCTCTTACTTTGGTCTAATCTGAATGCTTTTTTCTCCTCCGTAAATTGGAAACTGTAGTCCAGAAAAATGTCACCAAACAAAACATGTTATGAGTAAATAGAAAGAAGTCATGAGCAAGAACTGACACAGCAAAATGATCAAGAAGCCCGTTAACTTTGGTGTTTGTGTAAATCTGTTTCAGTGATATCTTCCTCATATCCTGTCCCACTGTTCTATGCTTGAAATTCCTCTTTACCTTTGTGAATTTCCTTCTCCTGGGAAAGAAAGGGATCGACTGGTCCATACGGAGGTGGGGGGACTGTTGGGGAGACCATGCTACTTCTCTGTAGTATTTGCATTATACCTGGATGGTCCAGGCTTTTGATTTTGGCTGTAACTGGAATTTCAGCTTCAGAAAGCAAGTAGCCAGCAGGGTGGTGGAGCCTCCCTGGTCCTCTGAGATGGCACCACAGGGTAGCTCTCCAGTCCTCTCTGGATGATCAGCCTGGGAATGTGGACATGCCGATTCCTCAGCCTGGGCTGTGCAGTGGAAGCCTGAACTTCTTGCTCAGGGACCAATCACTCCACAGATTTCACGCTCAGGGAATCAAGTCTGGAGGAACCAGAAGCAAAGGTTCTAGATATGGCAAAGAGCAGGGGAAGATCACCATTGCTGTCCTTTGCAGAACTAACTAGCTACCTTCTCTCACCTTCAGACTCTGCCTGGCACACCCAGCTGAGGCTTTCTCTTCCTGCTTAGTTATGCCTGCGAGTCCCAAGAAGTCAAAAGAGGTGACCGGAGTGCCAAAGTCTCCAGAAGCAGCCCCTACTTCCTCATGGAGTCAAAATTCCTTCTCCCTAGGTTTTACTCTGAACCCCACTATCCACCTCAGATTCCTCAAGCTTGCTTCCCCAGGCTGCCTCAGACTTTAAAGACCCTGACTCTGTTACACCCTCTAGTGGAAAGAGGAAATCCACCACACGGTGAGGGTGGACCCTTTTTCTGACATGGAGCAGATATTAAGATTTATTTTTTTTTAATGTGGGCCACTTTAAAGTCCTTATTGAATTTACTGCAATATTGCCTCTGTTTTATGTTTTGGTTTTTTGGTCACGAGGTATGTGGGAATACTTAGCTCCCACATCTTCTGCATTGGAACGCGAAGTCTCAACCACGGGATTGCCAGGGATCACCTGACTGAGCAGATATTGTGAGCCCAACGCTNACTGCAATATTGCCTCTGTTTTATGTTTTGGTTTTTTGGTCACGAGGCATGTGGGAATACTTAGCTCCCACATCTTCTGCATTAGAACGCGAAGTCTCAACCACGGGATTGCCAGGGATCACCTGACTGAGCAGATATTGTGAGCCCAACGCTCCACCCCACAAGTTGCATATGGGGTATCTCTGATTCCTACCTCTCACCCCACATCTTTCCTCCCACTTTCTATGTTTCTTAGGATCTTCTCAAATTTCATTTCTTTTCCTAGCCGTACAGCCCCAAACTCACTGCCTCTTGGCCCCTCTCTTCCCCTGTTCTGACCTGCTCTGTCTTCTGAAATGACTTAGCTGCTCCCCTGTGGCAGTCCAAAGTGCTGGCAAGACACGGGCAGCCCAGGCAAAACACCAGGCAGGAGGGTGGGCTCATCCGTGGGCCCCCGATTTTCAGGGTGTCCGGGTTTCGATTCCCCTACATGCCCCTCCCCCTACCTGGCTCAGGCTGCCTAGGAATGCAGAAATGGCTGTATTGGTGTTTTTATTCTTCCTTGGTGGAGGAAGGGGGTGGAGGCTGAGGAAAGAAAAGACGAGGCAAGGATGATTGGCGTGGGGGCCACACCTTCTTTTGTCCTCCTCTGGTACTCTGGCCCCTCGGTGAAACATACCTATTTAAGGCCAGCAGCCAGTGGGGACAGATTCACCTCTGCTCCTCACACCGTCGCTTCTGTGCTGAGGACCTTCCTGGGGGAGCGTGAGGGACCCTTTCCAGAGCCATGAGGGGTACCCACTGGAGGAGGCTCCCCTGCGTGTTCCTGAGCTGCTTGTGTTCCTACCTCCTTGGGCCAGCGGTCCTGGGTAAGTGATGTACGTGGGGCAGCATTTGGGGCTGGGGGTGGCTGACTTCACTGAGCCTCCGAGGAGCTGCGGTCTTTCGTGGGGGGACAAAGAGGGAGGCAGAGAGAGGTGAGTGGGCAGAGATGGCACAAGATGAGGGAGAGAGAAAGAGAACGCTAGACAGAGGAAGGAGGAAAGAGAGTCAGAGAGAAGCAGGGAGACGTTGGCAGGAACAGCCTGGGTTGGGGAAAACGCACAGGGAGAACCAGGTGAGCAGAACTGTGGAAAGAGAAAGTTGAGGAGAGGGAATGACAGAGAAAAACAGGAAAGCTCCGTGACCAAGCTGGAAGAAAAACTTATAGAAAGATGTAGGGTCAGAGGGAAAGACAAGGGAGAAACAGATGAATCAAAACAAGGTACATACAGAGGGAGGAGGAGGAGGGAGGGGGAGACAAGTAAGTAAGTGTTAGTCGCTCAGTTGTGACCAACTCTTTGTAACCCCATGGACTGCAGCCCACCAGGCTCCTCTATCCATGAGATTTTCCAGGCAAGGATACTGGAATGGGTTGCCATGTCCTTCTCCAGGGGATCGTCCCAATCCAGGGATCAAACCCGGGTCTCCCGCATTGCGGGCAGATTCTTTACCAGTTGAGCCACAGGGGAAGTGGTCAATAGTCCACAGCAAAGATGTAATCACAGCTCCCTTGCCTCCTCGGGAGGCCTGAAAAAGACTTCACCTCACCCGAGGACTCATTCCTCATAAGGTGGGTCAGAGGAACACACTGTCTTAGAGGTAATGAAAGGCGCAATGCCAGGGATGTGGAAGATTCCATCTTCCTTGCCACATTTAAGGGCTTGGCTAAGAGCAAATGGAACCCCCACAATCTCTACCATACTCACACCCACCCCCTCATCCTCGCTACTCATCGCAGTGAGGAAACGGAGGCCAGTAGGAGCCTGCAGAGCCTGCAGCTGCCAGCCATTCAGGGTGTGTTCCTGGGGGTAGACTGAGGGGTGTCTGTAGCAGTCATGGCCATGGGCAATGGGGAGAAGATGGGTAGGATTTGGGGACCTTGGGTGTGGTCTTGGCTTTGCCAATGAGTGATCTGATCCTGTGACCAGTTCCCATTGTATATCTTTCCAGGCCTCACTTCCCCATGTGAAAAGCAGGGTGGTGGATGGCATGACCTCTGGATTGCGAAGTCCTTAAGTTTCAGCGTTCTGTGATTTTAAAGCAACACACAAAGACGTTTAGTACCAGCTCTGCACCTGGCCTTGCATTAAGGTCGTCAAGCTCGAGAGGAGCCAGGAAACGTGTGGAGAGGAGCCCGAAAGGGCAAGAAGTGGGGTGGGAGTGGGCGAGAGAAGATGGCCGGGGAGTGATGGGATGTGAGTGAGGGGCGGACCTGGAAGGTGGAAGGTTGTCCTGAAGCCGCACACAGGTGCCCTGGATCTGAGTCCCAGGCAGTGGGAAAGGGCACGGGATGGTACAGGGCCAGGAAAAGAGGGGGAGTGGGCTGGGAGTTGGCCTCCCAGGCATGTGGTGGAGTATCCCGAGGACCTTGGAGGGAAAAGTAGTCTCCATGGGTCGGGCCGTGAGCCCCCCACATCTGCCGGGTAGGGGCTTCTGGAGAAGTGGGAACTGGTCAGTCCCGTTCTCTCGGCTCCCTGAGGGGGTGCCTACAGGTGACTTGCCTATGTCTGAGCCCAGGGTCTGCTTCCATACGGTGCCAGCACCCTCGTTCAGGCCAGAGTCCTCCCTGGAGCAGGTGTCTGAGCCTCCACCCCAGGTTGGAAGGAGAAACACTGGGGTTTCCACTGAAAGTGTTACAGGGGAAAGGCTTCTGTAGGAAAAAGCCCTGGCTCTTGAAGGGGAAAAGGAGAAGAGAAAAGTGGACAGAGGTGGGCTGGACAGGGAGCCAGCAGAGACTTGGTGTCTACTGGTGGCTTCTGGTAGAAATGGCTCAGAAGGAAGCCTGGAAACCCTAATTCCATACCCTCTGGCAAGAAAACTAAGTCAAAATAAGCCTCAGTTTCCCATACTCTCAGTGGCCTAGTAACCGAAGGGCCACTACCCTCCACAGCCCCTGGGAGGTGAGACTGTAGCAAGTGCAGGACAAGGGAGATCCACAGTCACCAAAGGCCCCAGGGGAGGCCTCTCCTGTCCCCTTCTCTCTGCTGATGCCGCTAAGTCGCTTTAGTCGTGTCTGACTCTATGCAACCCCATAGATGGCAGCCCACCAGGCTCCCCCGTCCCTGGGATTCTCTAGGCAAGAACACTGGAGTGGGTTGCCATGTCCTTCTTCAATGCATGAAACTGAAAAGTGAAAGTGAAGTTGCTCAGTCGTGTCCGACTCTTAGTGACCCCTTGGACTGCAGCCCACCAGGCTCCTCTGTCCATGGGATTTTTCAGGCAAGAGTGCTGGAGTGGGGTGCCATTGCCTTTTCCACTCCTTCTTTCTAAGAACCGCTAATCTATCTAGGAGAGGCCCACCCAACTTGCCACCAGGGGAATCTGAACCCTCCACTGGGGTCTGCCCCACCTTGGGAAACCCTCCCTGTGCTTGGGCACATTCAAAAGGAGAAAGTCCCTGAACAAGAGGTCCTGATAGGAAAATCCATCAAATTTAGGTCAATAGCTCAGCAAAGTAGAGCAAAAAGCAGGGAAATTCAAACCAAAAGACCCCATGTCGAGTTTTCCACTTACTAGCCCAGAGGATAGGAGAATAGAACATTTAGCTCACAGACTTCATTGGCAAAATTAGTGAAATGAAAAGGCGTTATTACTCAGGGTAGTGGTGAAGATAAAATAAGGTTGTATCTAGTACAAAGCAGGGGCTTCCCAGGTGGTGCTAGTGGTAAAGAACCCACCTCCCAGTGCAGGAGAAATAAGACACAGGTTCAATCCCTGGGTCTGGAAGATCCCCTGGAGGAGGGCATGGCAACCCACTCCCGTATTCTTACCTGCAGAATCCCATAGACAGAGGATCCTGGCGGGCTACAGTCCATAGAGTTGTAAAGAGCTAGACATGACTGAAGTGACTTAGCACACGCTGACACAGTACAAAGCAGAAGAGGGAGAGGGACTACTGCATTTTTATTTTATTTTAAAATGTATTAAACTATAGTTGATTTACAATACTGTGTTCGTTTCAAGTGTACAGCTTCAGATTCTTTTCCATTCTAGGTTATTATAAGATATTGAATATAGTTCTTTGTGCTTTACAATAGGTCCTTGTTTATCTATTTTGTATATAGTGGTGCATATTTATTAATCCCATACTCCTAATTTATCACTGCCCCTCTTTTCCCTTTTGGTAACCGTAAGTTTGTTTTCTATGTCTGTGCAGCTATTTCTGTCTTGTATACAGATTCATTTGTATTATTATTTAGATTCCACATGTAAGTGGTGTCATGTGATATTTGTCTCTATCTGATTTATTTCATTTAGTATGATAATCTCCAGGTCCATTCATGTTGCTGCAAATAGCATTATTTCAGGACCACTGCATTTTAGAGATGGGAGACGAGGGCAGGAGGGTGATAGAGGTAGAATGGAAAGGACATTTCTGTTGGCTTGGAGACATTCCCATTCATCTAAAAGATCTATGATCTCTTTTAAAAACACCTCCTATTTTCCTGTAGGTTTGCAAGTGTCCACTTGGTTTATTCAGAATGTGGCTTCTTACATGTAAAAAAATGAAAATAGACCATTTTTAAACTCCATACACAAAAATTAGATCAAAATAGATTAAAGACCTAAATGTGAGACTGGACATTATAAAACTCATAGAGGAAAAAAAAACATAGGCGAAACACTCTCTGACATAAATCACAGCAACATCTTTTTCGATCCACCTAATAATAGAAATAAAAATAAAAAATAAACAAATGGGATCTATTTAAACTCAAAAGCTTTTGCCCAGCAAAGGAAACAATAAACAAAGCCAAAAGACAATCCACAGATTGGGAGAAAATATTTGCAAATGATGTGACTGATAAAGGATTAGTCTCCAAAATTTACAAACAGTTTATGACACTTAACATAATAATAAGAAACAACCCACTCAAAAAATGGCCAGAAGACCTAAATAGATATTTCTCCAAAGAAGACATACAGATGGCCAATAGACACATGAAAAGATGTTCAACATCACTAATTATCAGAGAAATGAGAATCAAAACTACAATGAGATATCACCTCACACCAGCCAGATTGGCTATCATCAGAAAATCCACAATGAATGCTGGAGAGGGTGTGGAGAGAAGAGAATCCTCCTACCCTATTGATGAGAATGTAAATTGGTACAGCCACTGTGGAGAACAGTGTGGAAGTGCCTTTAAAAACTAAAAATAGAGCTAACATACGACCTGACAACCCTACTCCTGGGCATATATCCAGAAAAAAAACATGGTCCAAAATGATACATGCACCCAGCACTGTTTACAATAGCCAAGACATGGAAGCAACCAAATGTCCATCAACGGAGGAATGGATAAAAAAGATGTGATACTTATATACAATGGAATATTGCTTGGCCATTAAAAGAATGAAATAATGCCATTTGCAGTGACATGGATGGACCTAGAAAGTGTCATATTGAGTGAAGTAAGTCAGACAGAGAATGAGAGATAACATATGACATCCCTCAGATATAGAATCTAAAAAGAAATGATACAAATGAACTTACAAAACAGAAAGAGACTCACAGAAAACAAACAGAATTGCCAGAGGGAAAGGGATAGTTAGGGAACACTGCTTAAAAACACTGCTATATTTTAAATGGTTAACCAACAAGGACCTATTGTATAGCACATGGAACTCTGCTCAACAGTTATGTGCCAACTTGGATGGGAGCGGAATTTGGGGGAAAATGAATACATGTATATGTATGGCTAAGTCCCTTCACAGTTCTCCTGAAACTATCAAACACTGTTAACTAGTGATATCAGTTCAGTCGCTCAGTCGTGTCTGATTATTTACAACCCCATGGACTGAAGCACACCAGGCTTCCCTGTCCATCACCAACTCACGGAGCTTGCTCAGACTCATGTCCATTGAGTCGGTGATACCATCCACCATCTCATCTTCTGTCGTCCCTTCTCCTCCTGCCTTCGGTCTTTCCCAGCATCAGAGTCGTTTCCAATGAGTCAGTTCTCGTTGGATATATACCCCAATACAAAATAAAAAGTTAAAAAAACAAACAAAAACCAAATGACACAGTACACTAAAAAAAAAAAGAATGTGTCTTCTTGCATGAACTGATGCTGATTGCAGCTCCACCATGGGGCAGATGCCCCACGCTCAGACATGGTGGCTGCACAGTTCCTCGCACAGCAAGCTCCTCCACATCCTTGGTTACTGGGCTCTGTTCCAGATGCAGAGGCTGTCCTTGCAGAATTTGACACACCAGTAATGTATGTCTCCCTTGCCAGGAGAGACCAAGAAACAGTTGGCCTTTTATGTGCTCAAACAAGTGGTTTGCTACCATGTCTGTTCTCTGGTTTTGCGGCCCCTCTGGATGCTTCAGAGGGGCAATCATGGAGCCCGCCAAACCATCTCTTCCAAGCACAGGACTGAAGACTTTCCAGGCCATCTCTCCATCTCGTTCCTACCTTTCACATTCTACTAGGCTGATTCATGGCAAGCAGACCCCTACGCACCGTTGTGTCCTCATTCCCAGCACAGCACTAAAGAGTTGAGTTGAACTCCATTTTTGGCATTTCATAGAGCTTTAAGTACTCAACATTTTCCTTGAGATTCCAAAGTGGGCCCGGAAACTAGGTGTCTGTGTTTTGCAGCCTCCAGAGGCATGGCCAGTCCTGTGGAGGGCACTGGCTGTGCAACAGGAAGCCGGATTCTCCACGTGTGCACTTTTAAGGTCTGCATAGACATCTCTGATCTGTATAGAAGCCCCCAACCAAAATTTCAGCTTGAATTTGATAATGAGTTTGAGGGAATTCAGAACAGAAAAGAGTGAGGAGTTACTCATTCACTTGCTGAATTTTGACTCGTACCAAATGTTCTAGACACAAGGATAATGAAGTCATGGTTTTTGCCTCCAAAGCTTGTGTGAGGTCATGCAGCCCATAAATCGGGGAGCTGGACCTAGAAGGTGGGGTCACTGCATTAGCATTGTGACACACAAGCTCTGTAAACCATGCCGGCTCATCAGTGGAGAAGGAACAGCAGCACCCACACCTCACGCTGAGATATTCATTCATTCACACATTTGTTAGTTAAACAACTGTTTAAGGAGTTGTGCCTGACATTGTTCAAGGGCAGCGCTGTGTGAACACAGAGAAGAATGAATCAGCCAAGGCCCAGCCTCCTGCAGCTAAGATCTAGTGTGCAGAGAGTTACGAAATAATTACAGAAAAATTCCTCAAATGTGGTGTTATGTTGAACAAGTATTATGATGAGAGCAAAGTAGGGAAACTTCATTTAGATTAATAAGTTCATGAAGGCCTTTCTGAGGAAGTGCTGTGCATATGAGCTGAGATCCAAGTCTAAGTAATAAAATGAGGAGGAAATTGTGGGGGCGGGGAGTGGGGGAGGAGGGAGAGGGAACATGAGCCAGGCAGGGGAAGACGTGCAGGGTAAGGAGAGACCTTGGCCCTTAGGAGTGCTTGAAAGAGGTAGGCAGATCCGGATGTGGTAAGACCTCATAAACAGTGAAATGGAGTGTGGATTTTAAGGAGCTAAGATGGGCAGACATGGGATTCCCAGGTGGTGCTAGTGGTAAAGACCCTGCCTGCCAATGCAGGAGACGTAAGAGATTTGGGTTCGATCCCTGTACCGGGAAGATACCCTGGGGGAGGGCATGGCAACCCACTCCAATATTCTTGCCTGGAGAATCCCACGGACAGTGGAGCCTGGCAGGCTACAGTCCATCGGGTCGCAAAGAGATGGACACGACTGAGGTAACTTAGCACTTAGCACAAGATGGGCAGACAGTACAGGGTTATAAGTAAAGCAGTGATATGATCAGGTCTGAACTTTGGAATGGTTGCTCTGGATTCCTGGAGGGAAATGGATTGGAAAAGGGCAAGGGTGAATTGGAAACAGGTTAAGAACTGGCTGTAGGAGTCCCAGCAGAAAGTTCTATGGCATGGCCTGGTGGTAGCAGCAAAGATGTGGGAAGGGAGTGGGTAATTGTAAAATCATCAGCAAGCTGACCTTCTGCCCTGATAAGGACACAGTCACAAGGACTGCTGCCTTTGCCAGGCTCTCAGGGCTTCCCAGGTGGCACCAGTGGTAAAGAACCCTCCTGCCAATGCAGGAGACGCAAGAGATTGGGTTTGATCACTGGGTCAGAAAGACCCCCTGGAGGAGGGCATGGCAACCCATTCTAGTATTCTTGCCTGGAGAATCCCATGGACAGAGGAGCCCAGTGGGCTACAGTCCATGGGGTTTAAAAGTCAGATATGACTGAAGTGACTGAGCATGCACGCAGGACTTTGTAGAGACCAAGACAGCAGGCAGTGCAGAGTGCCTTTTAGTGAGTTTAGATACTGGGCTAACTATTTTACATACAGTACCTCTTGGTATTACTAGCATCTACCCTCATCCCACTTTTATAGATAAGGACCTCAAGACTCAGAGAGGTCAAGTAACTTGCCCAAGTTACACTGTGAATGTTGGTCAATTTGACACTGAAACTGACACTTAGGAAAAAAAAATGAAGTATAGGTGATCTACAATGCTGTGTTAGTTTCTGGCATACATCAAAGTGATTCAGTTATATAAAGAATATATACACATATATATGTATATTTATATTCATGCTCCTCTCCATTATGGTTAATTGAAAGATCACTGACCATAATTTCCTGTGCTATTCAGTAGGATCTAGTTGTTTATCATTTTGTATGTAGTAGTGTGTATCTGTTCATCTACTCAAAGCTATGGTTTTTCCAGCAGTCATGTATGGATGTGACAGTTGGACTGTAAAGAAAGCTGAGCACTGAAGAGTTGATGCTTTTGAACTGTGTTGTTGAAGACTCTTGAGAATTTCTTAGACTGCAAGGAGATCCAACCAGTCCATCCTAAAGGAAATCAGCCCTGAATATTCATTGGAAGGACTGATGCTGAAGCTGAAACTCCAATACTTTGGCCACCTGATGAGAAGAACTGACTCATTGGAAAAGACCCTGATGCTGGGAAAGATCGAAGGTGGGAGGAGAAGGGGACAACAGAGGATGAGATGATTGGATGGCGTCACCAACTCAATGGACATGAGTTTGATTAAACCCCAGGAGTTGGTGATGGAGAGAGGCCTGGCATGATGGAGTCCATGAGGTCTCAAAGAGTTGGACACGACTGAGCAACTGAACTGAGCTAAGGGTGTATCTGTTAGGCTTCTCTCAGTCTTCGCTCAGTCGGTAAAGAATCTGCCTACAATGCAGTAATTTGCCTGCAGGAGAACCAAGTTCGATTCCCGGGTCCAGAAGATCCCCTGGAGAAGGAAATGGCAACCCACTCCAGTATTTTTGCCTGACAAATCTCATGGACAGAAGAGCCTGACAGACTACGGTCCATGGGGTCACAAGAGTCAGACACAACTGAGCCACTAAGCCACCACCAGTGTATATCTGTTAATTCTGGATTCCTAATTTATCCCTCTTCCCCTTTGGAGATCATAGGTTTGTTTTTTATGTCTGTGAATCTGTGGAACTCACACTCTTAAGTACTCTGTGGCCTCGTCTCCATTGACTTGTCCCTGTCAGCCTCAGAAAGGACCTTGTTAGGGGGCATCAGAGGTACCATGTTTGTCTGGAATCACAGCTAAAACAACCAATCAAACATTGAATCATAATAGCTACTACCATATCATTTTCCCACTTCATTCTCTACTTCTTCAAGTCAAAGACCAGCTGACCTGTGTTCTGGGGGAATCAGGACAATGGAAAAATCACTGATGTTGTTACAGATTTCTTAAGCCTTTCTTCCCTTTCCTCATCAGTTAATGGAGCCACCTTCTTAGAGCTGACAGAAAAAAAAATTATGTCAATAACATCAAATAAAATCATTTAGAATTCATCTTTATAGCTGGCTTCAAAGCAAGAACTTTGTCTCCTCTTTCCAACTAAACTCACTGATGTCATATCCCAAACAATGCCTATTGACCACCATTTCTTCACCTTGGATATCACCACAAGTTATTTAATCTAATGTCTCCCAACATCTGGTGTGGCAATACCAAGGTTACCCTGATGAAATCCCAGAAGCTCTGGAACCAGGTCAAAAAGTGTTGCAATCCAGCTTTGACCCTCAGCTTACCAGCACCACTCCAACTTTCCTTTTCAATGCCCCCATCTCCAGCTTCCACCATCTTGGTCTTGGAGCTCATCTCTCCCTGGCCCCCACTAAGGCAGGCACACCTTCCTAGCCTAGGGAAGCCTCAGGAGTCTGACTACTTTTTGCCACAGCTGTGTTCACGCTTCCCAGACTGCGGCCATTGTATTGTTCTCCTCCTGGCTCCTGGACCACTGTGACAGTCACAGGAGAAATAGGTGCCATTTAACCCTCTCTCCAACCTCAGCTGAAGGAACCAACCAGGACATGAGGATACCTTGAGTTCATCCATTCAACAGATGTCTGTGAAGTAATTCCAGTATGCCAGCCATCATTCCAGGCACTGGCTCTATCATGAGATCCTAAGGGCATTTGGAATTAGCATCTTTCCTCATCTTGAATTCTAGGAGCAATGGAGGGAAAATACCCAGCAGATACAACAGTGGCCACAGTCTCTGTTTCCTCTAAGATAACAGCAAGAACACGAACCACAGCCGCCGGTTCCATTGCCACAGTTCCTAGAGCAGGGACTCCAGTGGCCTTCACATCCTTCATCTAACACCAACCCACCACCTCTGAAGGACAGCTTTGGAAAGTCTTCAGCTATCAAATCCTGACCACAGAGGGGCAGAAGCCTGAAATCACCCCCAACAAAGAAAGCTCTCAGAAATTTCAGCCTTTAGTCGCCAAGAATGTCTGAGAGGACGACATCCTCATCCTTGACCTGGGAAGTGCAGACCGAGCTCTCTATGAGCAACAAGTCATACATCCTTGCTCCTCCTCTGTGAGAGGGACTGCGGCTGCATCCGCATGAGCTCGGGGGCTGTGCTCATTCTGAGGCAGACACACACGCAAATGGCCTGGGCTCCCTGCACGGGACAGCAAGGCAAACGGCTCTTTCTCTTTCTTCCAGCTCCTACACACCTTTGAAGGCACTGCTGCCCATTGGCAAGTCAGTTTTCTCTTCAAGGTGGATCTTGCCATTGGGTGATTTCCTTGGTACTCCACTGCCCTAGGCACAGCTGGCGAAGATCCCTACACATCAGGAAACAAGAGCAGAAAGCTGAAACTTTGTGGGTGACACGCTGGAGCAGGAGACTCTAATCAACTCACCTCGTAGTTAGCAAGTTCTCTAAAGGCTCAAAAGGACACAGCCCTGTTGGACAAGATTTTTCTCAAAGGAAGACGATATTGGGCCGTTCTCGCTCATCCACTGCCAATGGGACTATACTCTGGCATGACTTTTCTGCAAAGAAATTTGGCAGTATGTATTAATGACATGGGCTTCCACAGTGGCTCAGATGGTAAAGAATCTGACTGTAACGCAGAAGACCCCAGGTTCAATTCCTGGGTCTGGAAGATCCCCTGGAGAAGGAAATGATTACCCACTCCAGTATTCATGCCTGGAGAATTCCATGGACAGAGGAGCCTGGCAGGCTATAGTCCATGGGGTTGACACGACTGAGTAACTGATACTTTCAGCTTTCATTCATGACATGAAGACTTTTATAAGCATTAACCAGTCATTCTACTTACAAAAATTTATGTTGAGGAAATGAGCTGAACAAAGAAAACAAAACAAAATATCATTCAGAAAGATAGTCATCAAAACTTTGTTTATCATAGCAATATATTGGAAACAGGCTAAGTGTCCAACAATAAGTTAATATGGGAATATTATTAGATGTAAAAATGATGTCCAGTGATCCACAAGGGACACAGACTCTCTCTCTCTCTCTTCCCTTCCCCTCCACTCCCAACACACCAGCAACACATGGAAAGAACATAAAGTAAGATTTATTAAGGAAAAATGCACAAGCAAAGGGTACATAATCCTTGAGCTCCCATTATTTCACAGAGAGGTGGTTATAGCAGGACACAAGGGAGGGAGTGCTCTAGGAGAGATCTGCCCCAGTGCTACTGCTGTTTGTAGGGAGATGGGAATGGTAACAATGCAAGTATTCAGGTTGAGGGGCTGGCTTTGTTTGTAAGCGGAAGCCTCCAGAGCGTAGTCAGTGGTGTTTACCTACAACATCCAAGATCTTGCTGTTCGCCTTAGCTGGCCCAATCCCCCTGAGCCAGCTCTTCCAGGGCTACAAATGGAGGAAGACAAAGAACTGCCATCCAAGATAGAAAAGGTCTGTCTTTCTTCAGGGTATCTGCACAAAGAATAAAAGCATGAAGAAATGCTTATAATATCAGATAAATTTTTAAAAAAGAATGCAAAGTTATGTATACTAGGTAACTACGTATTTTTTAAAGCATAAGAAAAATTATAGAAGGACACATACCAATGTGATTGTCTGGGTAGTAAGATTATGGGGTTTGGTCTTTCAAAGATTTATATTGTACAATTTTTAATAATGACTATGTCTTCTTTAGTATATTTCAATATCATTTAACTTTGTCCATAAAGATTAGCCACATGATTTGTTAGATTTATTCTTAGGTACCTTATATTTGTCATTAACAAAAACACTACAACCAAAAAACTCTTTTTTTTTTTTTTTTTGCTGATGTATAGGACTGACTTACTGGATCATATGGTAATTCTATTTTTATTTTTTTTAAGGAACTGCCATACTGTTCCTGCCATACTAACTATACCATTTTATGTTTCCGCCAACAGAGAGCAAGGGTTCTAATCATCCCACATCTTCACCTGCAAACAGGGATAATTTTACTTATTTCTCGTTCCAATTTGGATGACTTTTATTTTTTTTTATTTTTTCTTGTGTAATTGATTTGGCTAGAACTCCCAGTACTTATCTTGGACAAGTTACTTATTAAGATTGAGTCTCAGTCTCTAATTTGTAAAAGAAGGGCACTTAACTAGATCTCTAACATAGCCTGTCTCTTTATAATTTCTTCCATTTCTAGAAGATACTTTTAATAGAACAAGTTTTCTATATGATAATCTTTTACTTACACAAAAGTAGATACTGGCTAGAATTTTATTCTATTAACTGTTGGATTCTTCTCGATATTTATCAAATTTTGTATTGCTTGACCTTTGGGCTATAATTTTTTGTATTATACAGCTTCCTTGCTGCTTCAAATGGTAAAGAATCAGCCTGCAACACAGGACACTCAGATTCTATCTCTGGGTCAGGAAGATCCCCTGGAGAAGGGAATGGCAACCCACTCCAGTATTCTTGCCTGAACAATCCCATGAACAGAGGAGTCTGGAGGGCTATAGTCTATGGGGTTGAAAAGAGTCAGACTCGACTGAGTAACTAATACTAATATCCAGTGCTGTGTTGAATAGAAGTGGCGAAAATAGGCACCCTTGCCTTGTTCCTGATCTTAGAGAGAAACACTGCAGTGTTTCACCACCGAGTATGATATTTGCCATGGCAGTTTCATATATGACTTTCATTATATTGATGTAGTTTCCCTCTACTTCTAGTTTGTTGAGGCTTTTTATCATGAAAGAGTGTCAAATTTTATCAAATGCTTTTTCTGCATCAGTTTAGGTGATCATGTCATTTCCCCACTTCATTTTGTTAATATGATATATCACATTGATCAAGTTTCTTATGTTGAATCAATATTGCATTTCAGAAATAAATCTCATTTGGTCATGGTGCATAATCCTTTTAATATACTGCTGAACTCAGCTTGCTATTGTTTTGTTGAGGATTTTTGCATCAATGTTCATAAGGAATATTGTCATAAGGGATATCATTTTCTTTTTCTATACTTTCTTTGCCTGGGTTTAGTATCAAGGTAATGCTGGCTTAAAAAAATGAGTTAGAAAGTACTCCTTCCTCTTCAACTTATTGGGAAAGTTTGAGAAGGATTGGTGAAGTGTTTGGTAGAATTCACTAGTGAAGCCATAAGGCCCAGTGCTTTTCTTTGTTGGTTCAATCTCCTTACAAGTTATATGTCTATTTAGATTTTCTATTTGTCCATAACTTAGTCTTGATAGATTTTGTGTTTCTAGGAGACACATTGATCATCGTATCTAGGTTATCTAGTTTGTTGGTGTATAATTGTTCATAGTAATCTCTTATAATCCTTCAAATTTCTGTAGAATTGGTAATAATGCCCCGATTCTTATTTCTAGTTTTAGTAATTTGAGTCTTCTTTCTTTTTTTTCCTTTAGTCAGTCCAGGTAAAAGTTTATCAATATTGGCTCTTTCCAAAGAACCAACTTTTAGTTTAATTAATTCTCTCTGTTGTTTTTCTATTCTCTATCTCATTTATGTTTGCTCTGATCTTTATTACATCTTTCCTTCTGCTAGTAGTGTGCTTATTTTGTCTCCCAAAAAACCAAGTTTTGGCCTTATTAATTCTGTTTTCAACTGTTTTTGTATCACTAAACTCTGTTCTTAATTATATTGTTCACTCAGCTTTCTTTTTCTTTTTTTTTCTTTCTGGTTTTTCTAGGCCATCTTTTCACTGAGGATTCCAGGTTATGCAGAAGATACTCAATTTATAGAAAACATTTTTTATACATTATCTGGCATTTGCAGATTTTGTAAAGGCTTATCTCTTCTGTCATTTTGCTGGAAATGGAGCTGACCTACTTTAATCAGTGAACAAACAAAAACCTTTACTTAAGAATTTGGGTTGTGCAATCATAAAACTTTTGCTACTGATACTGATTTTAACAGAGGTGATACAGGTTCTGAAAAGGTTTAATTGCTGAGAATCTATAATAAGTTTAGTAAGTTTGGTATGTAAATAGCATCTGTCTGGTGACTCAAAGCCAGATGACAGAGTATTGCTTTTATTTGTGTTCTTAGGGAAATATAATGTCTGATGATAATTGCAGAGGTATGTCTTCCAATCCAAACTAGAGAAACCAAGTTTTGCAAATTTACTGAGGAGAGAGCAAGTATAGAATACGGAGTCCTATAAACAAGTCTACTCATTATTCTGAATAAAGGAAGTCCCCTTTGAAAGTTGAAGCAGATTGTTCAGATAAGTGCTTAATAAATACTTGTGGAACTGAAAAAATAAAATAAAATAGAAGCAGAGTCATTTTGGGTGAAGTAGAAACCCAAGGACTTTCTAACACAGGTCTGCTGCTCAGTCCATGCATTTATCAATACCAGCTTAGAAGCATGTCACCTGTAATTAGTTACTATTAATAAATAATAGGTGAGTCACTTTCAACAAATTATAGCTACAGGGTGAGTCACTAATTAATTAGAGCTGATTCATAGTCACTCTCACTTACTTGAAAGTCAAAGTTGTATTGAAGTATAGTGGACTTAACGATATTGTATTAACTTCTGCTGTACAGCAAAGTGCCTCAGCTATACACATATATATCCTTTGCCATTATGGTTATCACGGGATATTGAATATACTTCCATTTATTATACAGCAGGAACTTGTTTATCCATCAAATTGCTTTCTTAAGAAGAGAAAGTGGTGAAGTTGTGGTCAACTCTAGGAACGGCACTCAAACCTATATTCTTCTTTAGAAGTTTGTCTCACTGCGAATTACATCCCTCCAACTAGTTGTGAGCACAGAAGTTAATTTTTTTTTTTTTTTTGAGAACAGCAGGGGAGCTAATAGAAACCAAAAAAAAGGTGTGTTCCTGAGGGAGGAAAAAAAAGACTCAAGGTTTCTTGGTTTCTTTTTGGTTTTGAAGACTTGTGGATCTTAAAGATAAAATTCAGGAGGATGGTACACTCTCCTGGCTGGCTGAGGCTTTGTCTGTAGCTAGTGCGAGTGCAGCCAAATACTTAAAATAAAACACATTGAAATTTAAACATTCTGCCTGGTAAATAAACTGGAAAAAAATAACTATGATCAATTAGATTAACATCATGTTATGATGTGGGCAGGGCTAGAGTATGTGTACTTACTCATGAGGTTTCTGCTAAATTGGGAGAAATGTAAAGATAAACATTAAAAAAGGTAAGAATTTAATTTGTTTTTTAAAAAAATGCTATAATTCAGGTTGAAAGAGTTAACACTCATTTACACCATGGAGTTTAAAATAGTCTGGTCACTTCTCTAGTCTAATCCTGTCTCCTTCCTCATAAAGAAGACAGCTATAAGTTGTTATATTCTTGAGATTTTTTTTTTCTTAACTGTTTGAAGCATCCCTGATCAGGCCACCTTACTCTGCAGGAATCCTGCTCCTTCATCCCTTAGTCATTATTGTAGCGTTTTTCTAAGCCTCGCTCCAGACCTGTCTAAACCTCTGACCTGGTACAAGTTTTATTGACCAGACATAACCTGGGATCATTTAGCCTCCGTGATGCCTGGCAACCTAGGAATGCACACCACACCTTGAGACCTTCCTCCTGCAAGGATACTATTTACTCCACGGTGAAGGAACTTGTCTTCATCTTTTTGTCTCTCAGTTCACTCTTAAGGGAAGGAGTATTTGGTAACTTTAGCAAGACTAGCCATTTCAAATAAAAAATTTTTAAATTTGATTTTATTCAAATTCTTTGGGAAAAACCAATGATGCTTTTTCATTTCAAAAGCACATTTCCTTTATAGGATTTTTTTTTAATTAGTGTAGGTAGTTGACAAATTCCCAGGTAGATCAGTGGTAAAGAATCCACCTCCCAATGCAGGAGACCCTGGAGATGCGGGTTTGATCCCTGGATGGGGAAGATCTCCTGGAGAAGGGAGTGGCAACCCATTCCAGTATTCTTGCCTGGAGAATCCCATGAACAGAGGAGACTTTCAGGCTACCACCATGGTGTTACAACTGAGTGACTGAGCACAAACACACGTTCACAGCTGACAAAATCACTTTCGAGGCCTTGAATGAATGTCAGAGCACTCGGCACCTAGAGGAGTGTTTTGAATCTGGCTAATCATGAAAAATCCACCCCCTTTGAGAAAGTATTTTTAAAAAGCCGGCTATTCAAAAGGGAGAGGATATATATAGATATCTATGGCTGATTCATGTTGATGTTTGACAGAAAACAACAAAAGTCTGTAAAGCAATTATCTTTCAATTAAAAAATTAATTAATAAAAAAAAACCTGGCTATTTTCCCCTTGGAGAAAAGAGCTCTTTTCAAAGAAAAAGTAGTGTCTTAGCCTTAATGTTCATGTTACTTAAGAGAACATCTCCTGATAAATGGGAAAGGTATTTCTGTAAAGAACTAAATACTGCAAATTTACTAAAACTGGATTCATTGTTGTATACAACAAATTGTATTGGAAAAAATTTATTGTCAACCTAAGGGTTGAATCAAAAAGATGTTAGCTCTGTTTTTTTAAAGAAAAAAATTTTTAATTAAAGGTAGTTTGGGGGAAAAATCAGATAATGCACCTGAACTAATGTAAAATATAAAATGAAATTAGATTGTCATCAATAAATTGTTACTATTATACCTATCTCTTTAACACTGGGTATAGACTTTTGTTGAAAGCATCTATAAAAAGGGCCATCCAATGACTTTTATGGGCCCTAGGCACTGTTGTCTTCCTGGGCTTCTTCCTCTGATTAAAAAAAAAAAAAATTAAAAGCTATATTTTATGACTGTGTTGGACTAATGCAATCAAAGGTGGATTCATTACTACATATTCATTATTATTACATTGATTTTTCCCCCCTTCTGATTGAAAAAGAAAGCAACAGGAATGTATCCAAAAGTAGCTTAGGCCCGGCTCTGTGCCTCACCTACTTTCGGCCTGCTGGCGATTGTAAGGCAATGGTGCCTTGAGAAACAGCTCGCTGAGGTTTGTTAAAACAGCTTGCTGAGGTTGGTCTGTTTTCAGGACCTCCCATGTGATTTTACAAATAACCAGAACTCATGTTACTCCCAGTTAAAAAAGAAAAGTGGGGAAAGTTCTGGATTGTAGGTAGAGGGACCACCCAAAAAGATGACAGTAAAATGAAATAAAATATATATATCTGAATATAAGAGAGTCTTCCCCCCCAAAAAAAAATTATTCCAGAGAAGAGGGAGTCACTTATACACTTGAGTCCTCATAAATTCTCTTGTATTATTAGGCGCAGTCCCAAATGGCTTGGGCTTCCCTGGTAGCTCAGTTGGTAAAGAATTCGCCTGCAATGCAGAAGACCCTGATTTGACTCCTGGGTCAGGACAATCCACTGGAGAAGGGATAGGCTACCCACTCCAGTATTCTTCGTCTTCCATGGTGGCTTCCCAAATGCTTTATGCTGATAAGCAAAGTCATGTGAGACAGTGCAAGTAATTGACGTGTACTGTCAGCAGTACATATATCTAGTCGTGGGGGGTATCAAATACACAAGTTCACAATATTTCCCTTTTCTTGCTTTTTGAAGAAGGTCCTGATGGGTCAGGAAAATTCTTAGGTGTTTGAGATGAGATACAAGAGAGAAGGGCTTCCCTGGTGGCTCAATGGCAAAGAATCCTCCTGCCAGTGCAGGAGACATGGGTTCAATTCCTGAGTTGGGAAGATACCCAGGAGAAGGAAATGACAACCCACTCCTGTATTCTTGCCTGGGAAATCCCATGGATGGAGGAGACTGGCAGGCTACAGTCAAAGGGATCCCAAAGAGCTGGACATGACTTAGCAACTAAACAACAGCAATGAGAGAGAAAGAGAAGAAGACAAGATTTTCACTCGGGGTGGGGGTGGAGGTGGGGAGTGAAAACTTTTTAGAGATGGGATTAGGAGACAGGTGGGAAGGAAAACTGAGAGATGAACACTAGGTTAAGGAAAAGAAAAAGAGGCTATGAAAAATACAGAAGGCTACTCATCTCCTTTATCGTGTTCGAACAATATTTACATAAGATATGCAAAATTTTGAAATTTTGTGATTGAATAAACAGTGTGTGTATTTTAATTAAAACACTGTTCTAGGAAGCTCACATAGCTTGACTTCCATATAAGCCTTATATGGGGAAAGTGGGAGTGTATTGAGCCAGTTTCAATGACCAAACCCACAAAATTTATGATAATGGAGAAACTGTTAGCACAGAGACATTCACTGCAGTATTATTTATGACTAGGTGGCACAGTATCGGTAGAAATCTTGTTGTTTGTTGTTTAGCTGCTAAATCATGTTGAACTCTTTATGGCCTTGTGGACTGCAGTCCATCAGGCCTCCCTGTCCTTCATTATCTCCCAAAGTTTGCTCAAACTCATATCCAATGAGTCGGTGATGCCATCCAACCATCTCATCCTTTGTTGCCCCCTTCTCCCCCTGCCCTCAAACTTTCCCATATCCAAGTCTTTTCTAATGAGTCACCTCTTTTCATCAGGTGACCAAAATATTGGAGCCTCAGCTTCAGCAACAATACTTCTAATGAGTATTCAGGATTGATTTCCTTTAGGACTGACTGGTTTGTTTGATCTTCTTGCAGTTCAAGGGAGTCTTAAGAGTCTTCTCCAGCACCACAGTTCGAGAGCATCAGTTCTTTGTCACTCAGCATTCTTTATGGACCAATTCTCACATCCATACATGACTAGTGTGAAGAACCATAGTGTTCACTATATGGACCTTTGTCTTCAAAGTGATGTCTCTGCTTTTTAATATGTTGTCTAGGTTTGTCATAGCTTTCCTTCTAAGAAGCAAGAGTCTTTTAATTTCATGGCTGAAGTCACTGCTGCCAATGATTTTGGAGCCCAAGAAAATAAAATCTGTGATTTTGGAGCACAAGAAAAGAAGTCTTAGATGTGGTTTAATAATTAATTCTGCAGCCGTTCATTATGAAGCACTGTGATATAGAGTGCTATATGTGAAAAATAATTGTGTTATAAACTCCAACATCACAGAAGGAAACTCTTTTGTCTCATGAGTCCTTGTATCTTATATTTACAGGCACTACCCAAACCCAGTGGGCATCTTTGACAAGCAGACGCTGTCTGACAAGCAGTGTTACTGAGGACCTGTCCCCTTCCAGCATCAGCCACACACCTCCCACATCATCAGAACTGATGACAGGAACAACCTCAGCCAACATCANCATAAGATATGCAAAATTTTGAAATTTTGTGATTGAATAAACAGTGTGTGTATTTTAATTAAAACACTGTTCTAGGAAGCTCACATAGCTTGACTTCCATATAAGCCTTATATGGGGAAAGTGGGAGTGTATTGAGCCAGTTTCAATGACCAAACCCACAAAATTTATGATAATGGAGAAACTGTTAGCACAGAGACATTCACTGCAGTATTATTTATGACTAGGTGGCACAGTATCGGTAGAAATCTTGTTGTTTGTTGTTTAGCTGCTAAATCATGTTGAACTCTTTATGGCCTTGTGGACTGCAGTCCATCAGACCTCCCTGTCCTTCATTATCTCCCAAAGTTTGCTCAAACTCATATCCAATGAGTCGGTGATGCCATCCAACCATCTCATCCTTTGTTGCCCCCTTCTCCCCCTGCCCTCAAACTTTCCCATATCCAAGTCTTTTCTAATGAGTCACCTCTTTTCATCAGGTGACCAAAATATTGGAGCCTCAGCTTCAGCAACAATACTTCTAATGAGTATTCAGGATTGATTTCCTTTAGGACTGACTGGTTTGTTTGATCTTCTTGCAGTTCAAGGGAGTCTTAAGAGTCTTCTCCAGCACCACAGTTCGAGAGCATCAGTTCTTTGTCACTCAGCATTCTTTATGGACCAATTCTCACATCCATACATGACTAGTGTGAAGAACCATAGTGTTCACTATATGGACCTTTGTCTTCAAAGTGATGTCTCTGCTTTTTAATATGTTGTCTCTGCTTTTTAAATATTTAGGTTTGTCATAGCTTTCCTTCTAAGAAGCAAGAGTCTTTTAATTTCATGGCTGAAGTCACTGCTGCCAATGATTTTGGAGCCCAAGAAAATAAAATCTGTGATTTTGGAGCACAAGAAAAGAAGTCTTAGATGTGGTTTAATAATTAATTCTGCAGCCGTTCATTATGAAGCACTGTGATATAGAGTGCTATATGTGAAAAATAATTGTGTTATAAACTCCAACGTCACAGAAGGAAACTCTTTTGTCTCATGAGTCCTTGTATCTTATATTTACAGGCACTACCCAAACCCAGTGGGCATCTTTGACAAGCAGACGCTGTCTGACAAGCAGTGTTACTGAGGACCTGTCCCCTTCCAGCATCAGCCACACACCTCCCACATCATCAGAACTGATGACAGGAACAACCTCAGCCAACATCACTGTAGGTCAAGCAAAGGAAATATCACTCTCTGTTACTGGCAATTTTGATCCAGTCACCTCAGCAGTCTCAATAGCAGCTGGAGGAAAGAGACAATCAAAGGTATTTTCTTCCAGTTCCACTACTCAGGACACATCGGCATCTTCTCAAAACTACCAGGCTTTGCTCAGAAAGACCAAGGAAGAATCCCAAACCACCACCATCATAGCAGTGAGGCAGTCATCACCTTCATCCTCTTCAAGTGGACATGGAACACAATTGAAAACTACCCCTGAGACATTCCTTTCAGGCAAAACAACCTCTTCAGTCTCATCTGATGTGAGTCACATGCTTGTACCAAAATCAAAAATGTTGACAGCACCAACCTCAACAGACAGAACGTTCTCCCCATCAAATGTAAGCAATACATCTCCAATGACATCAGCATCTTCTCAGAACCACCAGACTCCGAGCATGAAAATCACGAGAGGAACACAAACCACCACTATCACAGCTGTGAGAACATCAACTCTCTCATCATCGATGCGTGCACACAAATCTACAGAAGGCACTTCCCAGAGGATATCTCCTTCAAGGGCAACAACCACTTCATCCCCACCCTATGTGAGGTACACACCTGCAGTAACATCAAAAATATTAGGAACAAAAATGTCAACAGACAGCACTGTAAGAAACACAATAGACAAATCCCCCTTTGTAACTAGAAGTTCTTCTCCATTCACTTCCAAAGCTTCTACACCATGGCAGTCATCAGTACAATCTACTTCATTCTACCAGTTCTTCAACTCCACAAACAACTATGGTTTTCCATCCTCACTAAAGCAAAGACACAAAGACCACAGGATGGCCCTATACTAAAAGTTCAATCTCTATAGATGTTTCTTGTGAGATATTTACTCCAGATGAAACAATAACACTCACTTCTTCATCCTTCAGTGACAGCCACACAACTCAGTCAGAAAAAGAACCATTGTCAACACCAGTAGCTGCCAGTACATTGATCACAGAAAGAGCATCCACCTCCCCTGCTAGTATTTCTTGAGTTACATCCAAAGTCTCAACAATAGACAAACAGGAAGAACTAACCACATACCGCTGTCTGAGCACATCTCAGTTAGCATTTTGCCAACTCATTGGACACGAGGGACAGAGACCATGAGGGTATTCTTATCAGCAGCACAAGCTCCAATATGACTCAAACCTTCAAAACAGTCATGTCTGTATCTCCTTCATTCAAACTGTAATAGTCCCAACAAGGCAGTCAACCCCACTGTCTATCAGCATCTCTGCTCAAGAATCATCAGCTATTTCTCAAATAGTTTTCACACAAGGCGTACAGACCACACAAGAATCCTAAACCATGAATTTATTTTCCCCCATGATGAGCACAATCAAAATAGCCTCATCTGCAACTTCATTCAAACCAAGTGGACACTCAAACTCCGAAAGAGTGCCTCAGGGTACACCCACCACAGATGAAGTGACAACCTTCACCCCAGCACCCTCCAGGGACAGTCACACAACTCAGTCCACTACCACTGTCACGGGACTGTGGACAGCACCAGCCCACCACAACACCACCCTGGGAACCTCAGCTGCCACTTCACTTTCCATAACAAGCACCACTAACTCTTGATTCTCTCAATCGGCTCCTGGCCCTGCAGTCACCTGGAGCCCCAGCACCCGATTCACAAGTCACCCCACTCCTCTCTCTGTCACCAGCACTTCTCCAACACTCACAGGCTCCACCATGAAGGCTGAGACGTCAGGTAGGGGGGCCTCTGGGGTCCTGGTCTCTTACAGTGGCCCAGTGAGCTCAGTTCAGCCCAGAGGAGTGCCTGAGAGAGGACGTGAGCTAGCACTCCCAGGCTGGAAGTCAGGTCCATGAGAAGATGAAGTCAGTGGCAGGTATGGTGGGTGACAGGCTCACCATCCCCTCTACCCCAGGAGATAACTGCTTCTCTGCAGAGGGTGGTTTGGGGATGACCAGAACACAGGTTTCTAGCTGTCTCTCCCAGCTCCTAAGGTCTGTGACTCTCTTAAATTCTACTTCTNAAGGATAGTTTGGGGTTCAGAGTAGCCCACAAACAGAACATAGTTTAAGCGGGCTTTGTGAGAAAGAAACCTAGCCTGTCCTGGGAGCAGCTTTCCCTGGGCTGGGGCTGCCCGCTGGTGCCTGGTGTGGTGCTGCTGACCTCCCGGCTCCCCCTGCAGCTCTGGAGAAACCTTTCCTCTGTCAGAACAAGTCCTGCCCTGAGGAACACTGCTACAGCAACGGCCTCTGCTCCGTCTCCCACACTCTGGGCTGCCAGCCCGTCTGCACCTGCCCCTCAGCCTTCAGCGACGCCCGCTGCTTCCTGGCTGGGAACAATTTCACTCCAACCGTCCATCAAGGTTAAGACCAGATCCTCTGCCATCCCCACTTCTCTTGCCTTGGGTGAAGCTGGGGGACTGCAGGGGCCAGGATAAATCCCTCAAACCCACAGGACAGAGCTCCAGATTTCCCTCAGGTGGTGGTAGACTGTAGGCTATGGGAGCGCGCGGGCGGCAACTGTCACAGCGGGAATCGCCGGCATGAGCAGTCTGCTGAGAAAAGACTGGTGACCTCACAGCTCAGCACAAGTCAGGGGAACCTTGACTGTCGTCCGGCGTGCACTAGGGTGAGGGTCAGCAGACTTGGCCGCCTCTTCTGGGACCTTCTGTCAGTGTAGGATAGGCTGGTCTCTCTGGGCTAGGTAAACCTGTGAGGCGATTGTGAATCTGCTTTTCCCATCTCCAGAGCTTCCTTTAAGGATCAGCTAGCTCTTGCTCATTGAAGATGAAAATGCCTCCCAAGCAGATGTCAACGCCTCGGTCAGTGCCGCAGGCCAGCTCTGGGTTGGGGGCTGGCCTTGGCAGGTTCGGGCAAGGTTTTAGCCCTGGCTTGTGCCGTCTGAGTCTCAACATCCATCTGGATTCTACTGCCAGAGGAGGCAGGAGCCTCTTGCTCCAGGGAAGGCTGAGGGTGAGGAAGGCAGGAAGGCCCAGGATGAAGATTTCCAAGTGGGGTGGAATGGCCAACTCTCAGCGAATAGAGTCCGAGGTGACTGGGTCAACTCAGCCTCTCCTTCTGGGCATCCCTTGGGACCTGCACTTGGATATTATATGGAAGAAACAGAGAGAGTATTTCACATCCAGGAAACCTTCCTTGACTCCCCTGAGGGACGTTCTCTTCCTGGCTCCCATGCCCTAGCCCATTGCCCAGGCACAGGCACAGGCGCAGTAGTTGTTACTGAGGCTCTCGAGTCCTGCTGCTACTGCTGCTCAGTCACTTTCGTCGTGTCCAACCCTGTGCGACCCCGTGGACTGCAGCCCGCCAGGCTCCTCTGTCCATGGGGTTCTCCAGGCAAGAATGCTGGAGTGGGGTGCCATGCCCTTCTCCAGAGGATCTTCCCAACCCAGAGATCGAACCTGGGTCTCCTGCATTGGCAGGTGGATTCTTTACCGCTAAGCCACCAGGGAAGACCTATAGAATCTTGCTGCTGCTGCTAAGTCGCTTCAGTCGTGTCTGACTCTGTGTGACCCCATAGACGGCAGCCCACTAGGCTCCCCCGTCCCTGGGATTCTCCAGGCAAGAACACTGGAGTGGGTTGCCATTTCTGGGCTCAAATCCTGGTACTACCACTCACTAGAGCAGGTATAATGATTAGACAAATTATTTGATCTTCCATCTGTAAAAATAGAAATGATGATAGTACTTAGGTCAATGGTTTGTATGAAGGTTTAAATGATTATGTAAAGTGCTCATTTCAGTGCCTAGAACACAATGTGTTAAAAAAGATTATCTTATCCAAATAATTGTTACTGCTGCTATTACTACTACAGCACTCTACACTCTGGTAAAATCTGTTGACATTTGTTTTCTGAGCCACACTATGGCCTTTGAGAATGGACTGTTCCTAAGTCATACTGATATCCCACGTACCTGACTGTCCCCTAGGTCTGGCTAAATATAATCGATGTTCATTATACAGGTGGGGAGAGAATGAATGGGTAAGTCAGGAATTAGAGGCAAGTTAGGGGCTATTCATTGAAAGTCCTTCACTCACCAACAAATTTCTATTAAGCAGAGATGTGTGCCAATCACCAGACTAAGCTGGGGGGCAAGGATGAAGAAATGACGAGAAACATTTTGGTGGTCCAGTGTCCTCATATTCAAAGAAGGAAATAGGGAATTCCCTGGTGGCCTAGTGGTTAGGATTCCGAGTTTTCACATCTGTGACCTGGCTTCAATCCCTGGTCAGGGAACTTAGTTCCTGCAAGCCGAGGGGCTCCACAAAAAAGAGAGAGAGAGAGAGAGAGAGAGAGAGAGCGAGCCAGGGATGAATAAGTTTATTGAAGTGGGAAGGGTCTCCTCTGTGGACTGGGCCTCACCCTTGCTTCCACTCCCCTCCCAACCCCCATCTCTGCCCTAGGTGGCCTATAGACTGAAGAACCTGGAAGTGTGGGCCTTTCTCTGGAACAGACAAGTGGATCAAACATAAGCGGGACTGTCCCTGGCTGGTCCCCGGGTCCTCCCCCAAACTCCTCTCCCCTTGGCCCCTCACTGTGCCCCTCCCACACAGTAAACCTTCAACAGCACCAGCCTCAGGAAGCTCGCTTCACCACTGGAACATCATCTCTGAGTTCCAGTGCCGCCCTGAGGGCCCTGTCATTGACTTCCTGAACAACCGGCTGCTGGATGCAGTGGTGAAGGCGTTCTTACCCCCGGCTCCCCAGATGAGGGGGAAGAGAAGTGGGGGGCCCAGGAACAACGTGGCCTTCCACTCCATCTCCAGGAAGGATGTGTACAGTGTGATGGTTCGTGAGTACTATCTGGGGGATAGCTCCTGGGATAGGTGAGGGGGGAGGTAGGCAGTGAGAGCCTGTCACAGGTCTGCAGCCCACACAAACCCATAGCTGAAATGTATTCTACAGTAGGCTANGGAAGGATGTGTACAGTGTGATGGTTCGTGAGTACTATCTGGGGGATAGCTCCTGGGATAGGTGAGGGGGGAGGTAGGCAGTGAGAGCCTGTCACAGGTCTGCAGCCCACACAAACCCATAGCTGAAATGTATTCTACAGTAGGCTACAGATAAGAAGCAAGTCAATTTAGTTTTTGTTGTTGTTGTTTGTAATTTTTGAGAGAAATTGTGAATATTTTACCCACTGACCTTCTAGATTCAAGAACAGGAGCACAAAGTACTGCTTGGTGAGTCCCCGTGTGTATAATCCCCAGCTGCTGCTTTCCATCACTGCCAAGATTTTTCTCTCTCTAAAACTGTTAATGATTTGGTTAAAAGGCCATTGCACTTTATAAACATAAACAAAGACATTCTTTCTGCCTTTGCCTCCCAACTGGAGATAGTAAGTTGAAAGCTGGAGACCTGGCCCATGGGCAGAGACTCCCTTCCTGAAAAAGTGTGACCCTCTGCAAAAGCCATCCCCAATCCAGGTCTAAATACCCCCACCTGGAAAATGAGATGGGATTTCCGAGGTCCCTTTCAACTCTGACAGCCCCTAATTATGCTGGAACAGGAATAAGATAGGTTGGCAAAATTGCCAGAGAAGGAAAGAAATAGCTCACCCTATTTTTTGAAGTCAGACAGAAACTGGCAGGGACTATGCCAAACCCAACAGAAGCTGCTGTTACTTGGATCAAACAAGAGCTTCTTCTAGAATCCAGGCTAAGCCTCCTCCCTCCCAGCGGCAAAGTTTTGAAATCCTCCAAACTGCTATGTGTGTGTGTGTGTTTGGGGATGGGGAGACGTAGGGTTGGGGAAAAGGGAATAACTACTCCGGACCTGATTGACTTTTAGTAGCAAAAACAAACAAAACCCCCACAATTTTTACGATACAAGTACAATATGTTTATTATAGAAACTTCAGGAAACACAGATTAACAAAAAGAAAAAAAAAATCACCCCTAATCCTAAACCCCAGAGACAAACCCATTTTGCACATATTCTTTTGAACTTTCTTGTATGCGTAGGAACCTTCACACATATCAATTTATTTATTTATTTTTTACGATAAAAGGATCAAGTCATGCCTAATGTTTGATAACCTCCTCGTTACTCAAATAATTGTGAACATAATGGTTGGATGGCATCACCGATTCGATGGACATGGGTTTGGGTAGATTCCAGGAGTTGGTGATGGACAGGGAGGCCTGGCGTGCTTTGCGGTTCATGGGGTCGCAGAGTCGGACACGACTGAGCGACTGAACTGAACTGAATCCCTTGTCTATTGTATACACTTTCCATTTGATATTTTATAACACACGTGCTATATTTTAAACAGAATGTTCTACTATAGTGACCATTTATTGAGGGGTACTGTGTCAGGCACCTACTGAGTACTCTGCATATATTATCTCATTAAATAAGGAAAATGAGGTTGAAAGAGTTAAGAAATTTCTCCTAAATCATATAACTAGTTAACAGTAGAGTTTGAGTTTCAGTTCAGTCTGGCTGACTTCAAAGCATATGCTCTTAACAGATGCATATCTGGAGCTTATCATTTGCACAATATGCTTTATTTAACAAAACCACTCTCATGAAGCATTGCTGCTCTTATAAACCATGCTGCTCTGAACCTTCATGAACATATGTACTTTTCCTGTGGTTTCCAATTATGTCTCAGGATAAGTGCCTGAACATGCAATTCTTCATCGAAAAGGTATAGGCTTGCTGTTAATCAGTTGTTTTCCATGTTCACTTGCATCTTACCTGACAGTGAATGTGAGCATGCTGGCAACTTACTTGCAATGCAATGATTACAAGGACTACCGCCTGGTCTACAGCCCCCAGGGTGGCTTCACCTGCGTGTCCCCCTGCAGTCAGGGCTACTGTAAGCACGGGGGCCAGTGCCAGCACCTGCCAGATGGGCCCCGCTGCAGGTACCTCATGGTGTCTGAAAATTAGGACTATTTCCTTTGCCACTGAGAGAACAAGGATCAGAGAAAAGGGGAGATGGGAAAAAAATGTGTGAGTGCCCACGCTGGGTGGAGAATAAAGATAGTATATCACCTCTGCAACTCAGACCAGCTACTGGGGGCCAGGGGGGTATTATGCCCATTTTAAAGATGAGAAAACTGCAGCTTAGAAAGGATAAGAAACCCAGTAAGTTAAGTAGCAGGATCCGGGCTCCAAAGCCAAATCCTTATACATGATTTTACTTCTTGGGTGGACAGCCTGCTATCTCCTGGTGGAAATGGAACCCTCTGTCTTGGGTCTAGACTCGGCCCTCCTTAAGATTACCACTCAAGGGTGGTCCTCTCAAATTGGCGCCCTCTGTCCTGTTACTTCATCACCAGTAGTGAGGGGAGTGCACTGAGCCAAAGGCCTACTAAGGAGAAGGGCAGCGCCACCAGGGCCCTCTTATCACAAGAGGGTCTTCGCTTGTCCCCACTTGCAGATACACCCAGCCCGCTCCGCATCCGGTCCATGGAGGGCTAGGGCCAGGGCTGGGTTTTTGTCTGCGCATGCTCATCTGCGGCCAGCCCCGCCCCCTCCCTGCGGTCCAGGTGGAATGAACCGTCTGTAAATTCACCCCACGGCTGCCTGGGTTGCCCAGTGGTCTTCCATCAGCTGGGCAGCAGGGCTGACTCCACCTGTCCCCTAGAGGGGGGCCCAGCCTGCCTGGAAAACTTCCTCCTTAGCAGGAGAGGAGGGATGGGGAGGATCAGCGCTAGCCTCCTCCCCTGCTGACCATGTCCCCTCTCTCTATCCCCAGCTGTGTGCCCTCCTCCATCTACACGCCCTGGGGCAAGCGCTGTGAGCAACTGAGCGTGAAACTCTGGGCCTCTTCGGGACCCTCTTCGGGACCCTGGGCGCCATCTTGCTGCTGGGGGTCGCGGTGTTTGTGATCCTGCGTTTCCGGGGCTCCTGGGCCCGTTTCTCCTACCGGCTGGACTCCAAGATCTGAGGCCTCGCCCTGAACACGAACACGGGCGGCTGTGGCCTAGGATACCTCCGGACCCACCCCAGCTTCACCTGCACACATTTTCAGGCATCGTGCTTTTGGGATACTGGAAAAAGGAAGATGACTGATGATGATTCGTTATTCTTCAAGAATGATTAATGGGAACGAATAATAAAGTCAAGAGCACACCTCGTCAGTACAGAAGACACAGAGGCTAATAGGAAGAGGTCATAAAGATCTACTATATAAATAGATGGGTTCTCACGCAGACCTACCCACAGAGAGGATACCGACCTGCAGAAACACAGCCGTCATGTATCAGAGTTGATGAGGTGATGGCTCTAAATTAAAAACCAAAATACATTTGCATAAAAAACTCTCCAGTTCACTTCTCATTAAAGCCTATTTAAATAAAATCCCTCTGGCTTTTTGTGTTTCCAAAGTCATGGATTTCATGCATGATTTTCCTCTGGTGGCTGAAGGCCTTGACACAGAGGGTGGAGGGAGCAGAAGTCAATTGGACTCAGTCCTACTTCAGCCATCAGTTACTCCATTTGGGGAAGTTGGGTTGCTACAGCCCAGATTTGGATCTTTTCTTCAGCTTCCACATCACTTTCTTCCCCTCCCCACAACACAAGTCAAGGCCTGGACCTCTGAGGAGGAGGATGGAGATACCCCAAAAAGGAGTATCCCCAACTCTCTCTGAGGACCCCTCCCTGCCTTTCTGGTCTGCTGCTGACTGTGTTCCCTGGAGGAAGGATTGAATCATGACAGCTCCCTTTCCAGGAGCCACTCCATCCTTAGATCTAAGGTCCCCAACCCATGATACACTTTCTTTATCCTTTCCTGGGCCCCAGTGAGAGTTTTGAGCTGCTCCATCCCATAGTTCCTTAGCTTCATTCTGCTTGTTCCTAGGAACCTGATCAATTTCCATGCCCTTCCTTCTCTCTTAGCAGGCAAAATTTTATCCATATCTGACAGAACAGCTCCAGCAACAACTGGCCCACACCTCCTGTGTCTAGAGCACCTTAGTTCCAACTCTATGCAGAAACTAGATAGTTGCCTTTTCGTCTTATCCCGAACCCATAAAGAGAGAGAGAATCTGATTGGTCCAGCTTATGTCAGTTGTCCATCCCTGATCCAATCAAGTGTAGCCATAGGGTATAAAAAGTGATCACATGATTCAAACTTGATGTTCAAGTTCAGACTTGTAGATGTGTGTGAGTGATGTTGACAGAAGTTCACAGAGAAACTTGATCTCTGATCTAAGCAGAGGCTCCAAACTGCTTTTCATTAAAGAATGACTTCTCCTAGCAGATGAAGCTCCTGCCAATATGTACAAGGCTGTTGTTTTACCTTCAAATGCCCCGTAGTGTAATCAAGTCTTCGTATAGAATCACAGTCATTTAATCACAGCATTCATGTGTCAAGAATTAAGCACACTGGAATTTCCTAGTAGTCCAGTGGTTAGGACTCTGCACTTCTGCTACCTCCACTAGAAGGGGGATGGATTCAATCCTTGATTGGGGAACTGAGATTCTGTATGTCGCATGGTGCAGTCAACAAAAGAAAAAAAGAATTAAGCACATAGCTCACATAGGTTCACTGGTGAAATCTAATTAACTTTTCAGGAAAAAATTCTACCAACTCTATAATCTCTTTCAGAAGATTGAAGCAGAGAAGTCTTCCTAACTCATTCTGTAAGATCAGCATTTTCCTAATAATAAAACCAGAAAAACACATACAAAGAAAATAAAACTATATACCAATCTCTCATAAACATAGATATAAAATTCTCAACAAAATATTAGCAAATCAAATCCAACTACGAATAAAAGTATTATACACCACAACTGAGTGGCATTTATCGCAGGTCTGCAAGGTTGGTTCAACATTTTTAAATAAATTAATGTAATTTATCATGTCAAAAGACTGAGAAAGAAATCAAACGATCATATCCATAGATGCAGAAAAAGCATTCAACAAAATTCACCACCTTTTTATGGACTTCCCAGGTGGCTCAAGAGGTAAAGAACCCGCCTGCCAACACAACAGGCATAAGAGGTGTGGGATCCATCCCTGGGTCGGGAAGATCCCCTGGAGGAGGGCAGGGCAACCCACTCCAGTATTCTTGCCTGGAGAATCCTATGGACAGAGGAACCCAGTGGGCTACAGTCTGTGGGGTCTCACAGAGTCGGACACAACTGAAGTGACTTAGCACAGCACAACACACAGCATAACACCATTTTAAGACCAAGACTCTCAGCAGACTAGGAATAGAGGGGAACTTCCTTAGCTTGATAAAACCTTCTTTCTCTTTCTCTCCAAAAAATCCTACAGATAACATCAAGCTTAATGCTGAGAAACTCAAAACTTTTCAGCTAAGATCTGAAATAAGACAAGGATGTCCCCCTCTATCTTCTCTTGCCTCTAAGGCAAGAATGTCCAAAATCACTGCAGATGGTGACTGCAGCCATGAAATTAAAAAATGCTTGCTCCTTGGAAGAAAAGCTNGGGAAGGAATTTATTGGCTCATTTAAACACACACTAGGAGATGGGCAGGAAGGGTTGAGCCTACCTTACGAGATGACCTGGCTTCCCTGAGAGCTCAGTTGGTAAAGAATCTGCCTGCAATGCAGGAGACCCCGGTTTGATTCCTGGGTCGGGAAGATTCCCCGGAGAAGGGAAAGGCTACCCTACTCTAGTATTCTGGCCTGGAGAACTCCATGGACTGTATAGTCCATGGGGTCACAAAGAGTCAGACATGACTGAGTGACTTTCACTTTCTTAGGGGACAACAGCAATCTGGGACTGTATCAGGATACCCTGCTATTCACAATGGCTTTTCTCTTTGATATCTTCATCCCTTGCTTTTGCAAACAGGCTTTCTCCATCCAGAAGGCTGTCAGTGATCCACCCTGGCTCCCCACAGACTGTCTTTCACAGAGGATCTGTCCTTGTCCTTGACATGCGGGAGGCGGTGACTAGGCGTCACCAGCTTCTGGCCAGCCAAGCGGGGTGTGGGTGAAACCAGAAGAGGCGGCCTCGGCACTGCTGAACTTTTGTCAGGGGCCGGGAGCCGACTGCAGCCAGACGCTGGCCACAAAAGATGGTTTTTCCAAACTCAAGTCTTCGAGATGCCAAAGCACTTAGGGGTGGGAGGCAGGAACAGTCAGTTAAGTGACAGCCGTTTTTATTCCTTTCATGTGGGATTCTTCTCTCCAGATTCTAAGAGTAACAGCTACTTGTTATAGAAAACTTGGGAAATAAGCGAGTCTCAAGAAGAGAAATTCTGTGTGGGATATAAGTTACCAGGTGGCTTTCCCAGACAAGCGCTACCTTTCAAAATCTGATACAAGCCCAGGTAAAAAGAACCCGTGTGTCAATGCAGGAGACGCGAGTTCAATCCCTGGGTCGGAAAGATTCCCTGGAAGAGGAAATGGCAATCCACTCCATAACCTGGAGAATCCCATGGGCAGAGTCTGCAGCCTACAGCTCATGGGGTCACAAAGAGTCAGACGTGACTTGGCGACTAAGCACGAACACATTCGTTCCCAGGGCTAAGTGGCATCTGAAATCATTCTTTCCAACCCTCTCAATTTACAAATGAAGGGAAGTGAGGCCCAGAAGCCAACAGACTTGGTCCAGACCATCCTGGGACAGGAGGGCCTTAGAGTCTGTTTCCTGCCCCGCTGGTCTCTGCCCATGGGGCCCCTTCACTTGGCGTGCCCAAGGCTAGGGGGCTGGTGGTCCCAGAAGCAGGTGCTATACCAGTGCGTGCGACCTGCTGATGGGTTTGAATAAGATCCTCCCTCCATCTCTGCTTGTCACAAAGCAGTGACTTCAGAGGCGCCTTGGGACAGCGCATACTCCCCAAGTCTTATGGGGTTCCCCTCACACCTCCACCTGAAAGGGGTGCAGCTGGTAAGGCCCCCAGTGCCAGCTGGTGACAAAGGCCATGGGTGGAAGAGGCTTCTGGCCGGTGCCACGGTCACTGCGGGCTTTAGCTCTGCCTCTGAGGTTAACATGTCAGAGACTCTTGCCACTGCCCAGGCTCAGACAAGGTGGGAGAGCATTGTCACCGCTGAGAGGGAAGTGTGGGTGCTCTGCGTGTCCCCGGGGGCTCAGGTATAGGTCACAGAGCCATGGCGTGCCTAGAGCTCTGGCCAGGGCCAGCTGATTGAGGTGGGGGTAACAGGCGCACCTCCGGCTCCTTGGCAGGAGCGGGCAAAGACGGTGGGAACAGCCAGGGACCCCGTGTGGACACAAAGACGCTCCAGGGATGGTGGGATGGTCCCAGGCAGGGCCGGTTCCAGCAGGAGCAGCGGGTGCTCACCCGGCTAACCTTTCGGGTGGCAGGAGGAACAGGCTTTCAGGATCCAGGCCTGAGTGCTGTCACCAGGCTGATCTGGCTGGGTCAAGGACAGCAGGGTGGCATTCTATGGAGTCACCCTGGGTCCAGAGCACAGTGTCCAGCTCTCTGACCTCCCGGGATGTTTCAGGAGCTGACTCACACCCTCCCGTAAGCTGTCCTCCTGCTTAAATCAACCAGGGAGGCCGTCGTCGCCTACAGCCAGGAGCCCTGCCCACACTCCCTGAATCCCATCATCACTTTCCTCCAGCTTTCCCATCAGCAGTTCAAGCTGATGCTCAAATAGCCCCCTCGCCCTGGCAGCCAGGCCCTGGGCAGTACGGGCAGGGCGGGGAGAGCCGCCTAGACCTGGAGGAGGGGGAGTGGGCTCCAGGGAAGACAAAGCAACGCCCCAGCTGGAAGTCTCCACTTCCTCCTTTTATTACAGAAGCTCTGCAGGGATACCACTCATCTACAGCAGGGCTCAGAAGCCAGGCCATGGTCTCCGCTGCCGCAGGCTCGTCTGACGAGCAGCGGGCTCAGAAGCAGGCCTTCCGCAGCCTCCTGGGGCAGAAGCAGGAGGTGGAGCTGGTGACCCACGTCTTTTCCTTGGCCTCCAGGATGTAGGAGGTCTGCGTGGCGAGGCAGCTGACCGTGGGATCCAGGTCTGCCCACATGTGCTTCAGGGCTGTGACAGACACACGGGCTGAGCCAGAGGGCCTGGGGGTGCGGGGCTCATGGGGGCAGGTGGGCGCTGTGCAGGAAGGGGAGGGCGGTGGGCCAAGGGCCAGCAGCTTGTGAACGGGGAGCCAGAGTATTTCTGGGCCTGGGACCACACACTGCAGGGCTCTGAGAAGCGAGGCTGGGGCTCATCCAGTCCAGGACCAACCCGGGGGCTCCTGCCCACTTCCCCCAGCCTGGCTCCATCCTCCTCTCTCCAGGGCATTGCGGGAACCTAGGCCTCTGGCTAGGGCTGCAGCCGGGACTCACGGGCATCATGGAAGCCCACCAGGCAGGGGTGCGGGCTTGGGAGAGGGAAAGGGAGGTGGAGGGGTGGGGGATATGGGGCAGCCACCCAGGCAGAAAGAAGGTGCCAGGAGCCCCCGTGTCCCCCCAAATGACAAGCCTCCCTGTCACCACCCTCCGATGGTGACTGCTGTGAGCCCACTTGCCCTCATTTCTGAGCCTCCGCAACCACATCTGAGGGACAGGCAGCAGGCGCGGGCTTGCACTGACCTGCATGGACCTCGTCCATCTCCCTGGCCTCCTCAGCGCCCAGGGTCTGGATGATCTGGCCTGCAGGGGCACGGAGCGCCTCACTGGCCCACAGAGGACCAGGGGACCCCACTGCACCTGCTCTGTGCCTCTTCCCCAAACACTCCCCGAGCCGGCTCTCTGTCTGTCCCTCCCACACCCGGCCTGGGGTCCTGACTTTCTCCTTGAAACCAGGAGGACTTCCCCGCTTCTCTGAAGGGTCTCTAACAAAAGGGGCATCGCCTGTGCTGGGCGGTGCTTTCCTTGGGGACGTTGATGGAGCCAGCCACTCCAGTCTCTGAGCTGCCCTCCCAGGAGTGGGCTTGTCTCACGGGGGAAGGCCGCCCAGCTCAGGCAGGGGCTCCCAGCGGGGTGGGGCGGGGGGCAGGTGCGGACAGCGCTCCGCCCTGCTCGGTCACTACCCCAGGCTGTCTGCCTGCTGTCCCGGCTTCCTGGGCTGTGTGAAGGGCCCCAGCATGGGGACACGGCTCCCCAGGCAGAGGGGAGGCCCGCTGTACCTGCGAACCNGACTCTCAAGAGTCTTCTCCAACACCACAATTCAAAAGCATCAGTTCTTTGGCACTCAGCTTTCTTTATATTCCAACTCTCACATCCATTCATGACTATTGAAAAAAACCATAGCTTTGACTAGACAGACTTTTGTTGGTAAAGTAATGTCTCTGCTTTGTAATATGCTGTCTAGTTTGGTCATAGCTTTTCTTTCAAGGAGTAAGAGTCTTTTAATTTCATGGCTGCAGTCTACAAAATGGTATATGAATAGATAAATGAACTATGATACTTGAGACAATGAAATACTATTCAGCACTAAAAAGATATAAGCTACTAAGCCATGAGAAGACATGAAGGAAAGTTTACATACCTTATAATTTCAAAGATATGATGTTCTGGATAAGGCAAAACTATGGCGTTGGTAAAAATAAATAAATAAAATCAGTGGTGTCCAGGGACTTAAGAGGAAGGGAAGGATGAATCAGCAGAGCACAGAGGATATTTAGGGCAGGAAAATTACTCTGTACATTACTGCGATGGCAAATGCATGCTATAATACATTTGTCAAAACCCATAAAATATACAACACCAAGAGTGAACGTTAACATAAACAATGGACTTTGGGTGCTAATATTATGTCATCATAAGTTCATCAATTGTAACAAATGCACTCTGATGGGGGGTGTCAATGGTGGGAGAGATTGTAAGGTGTTGGGGGAAGGGGCTATATGGGAACTCTCTGTACTTTTGGCTTATTTTTACCATGAACATAAAACTACTCTAAAAATAAAATTTATTAACTAAAAAACAGTAAAAATTCAAATAAAAGAATTAAGCACATACAGAAGAGAAATAGGTTGGGGGTGGGGCATGGTCCAGCTGTTAGAAAGAAGGGAATGTAAAACAAAGAGGGAGGGTTGATTTAAGTGTGATGGACTGGTGAGACTGCGATGCCCTGACTGGACCGCTGCAGTCCCAAGCTATGCGATGAGGACTTTATAGTGTGACTTGAGGTGGGTGAGGGGCAGGGACACGCAGAGAGGGAGGAAGGCTCTCCTTTAACTTAAGGTACAAGAGTTACCTCTCATCCTAAACCCAGTGAGGACCCTTGACCGATGGATTGAACAATGCTGTGCAAAGCATGATTGTTTTGTTGTTTTGTTTCCAGCCCGACCCCCTTGGAAAAATCTGTTTCATTTAATCTAGGACCACTGGACTTTTCAACATGATAATAACAAGCCACTCCCTAGAATTAAAACATAAACATACACCCAAAGCCACATAAAAAGAAATGTACCTGAAACAGTAGATAAAGCTTTAAATTTCAGTGGAGTGCTAATTTAATCCGGAAAACTATAGCATTTTTGCTATCTTCATTTAAGCAAGTTATATGATCTCTGCTACCCACTCCAGTATTCTTGGACTTCTCTTGTGGCTCAGCTGGTAAAGAATCCACCTGCAATTTGGGAGACCTGGGCTTGACCCCTGGGTTGGGAAGATCCCCTGGAGAAGGGAAAGGCTACCCACTCCAGTATTCTGGCCTGGAGAATTCCATGAACTGTGTAGTTCATGGGGTCGCAAAGAGTCAGACACAACTGAGCGACTTTCACTTTCATGATCTCTGTGAATCTCGACTCTCTGCATCCAAAAGAGAAGTCATACTCTCCTTTTCTCCCTAACAAATGTAGGCATCAAATGTTTATGGGCGTGAAAAAAATCTTTCCATTAAAGGGAAACTGTCAAATAGCAGGCTTTTCTTTTATGATGTTATTTTACGCGTAAAACATTTCTTTTGAAATCTCCGAGGCCTTGTAAACATTAAAGAAACAGCACAGTGTTTTCCCGTGTGTCAGTGCCACTTTGGGCAGAATCTCCCATAGCGATCTTTGGGTTGCGTGCTAAGTTGCTTCAGTCATGTCCGACTCTTTGCAACCCCATGGACCGTAACCCTGCCAGGCTTCTCTGTCCGTGGGATTCTCCAGGCAAGAACACTGGAGGGTTACCAAGCCCTCCTCCAGGGGATCTTCCCAACCCAGGAATTGAATCCGATCTTATGTCTCCTGCATTGGAAGGTGGGTTCTTTCCCACTAGGGGCACCTGAAAAGCCCTTTGGGTTAGTGGTTTCTTTTTTCTTTTTTTGCCTTTTTAAACTTTTTATTTTGTAATGAGGTATAGCTGACTAACAAGCAATGTTGTGATAGTTTCAGGTGAACAGTGAACTCAGCCACATGTATACATGTATCCATTCTCCCCCAAACTCCCCTCCCATCAGGACTGCCACATAACATTGGGCTGAGTTCCATGTAATATCCTTGCTGGATATTCATTTTAAATACACAAAGACACGATTGTTATAGCTACTTTATGTCATCAAACCTGCTAAGAGGAAACTTTATAAAACAAAAGCAAAGTGGAAATAGGGAGCAAGGCACCTAGACCGAAAGTCTTTCCTCCTCTCATCCATGCTCAGACACCAAACTCCTTCTCCCACTGAGAGATGAAGAAGGAGCAGAAAGACAGGATGTGCGTGATGGATGATCCTATCAGAAGCAGCAGCGCTGTGCAAAGCCTGAGAGAACATTGGGGGCTTGCCACAGCAGAAGGAAACTCACAGACTGGGAAAAGGGACGAAGTGGGGACACTGGTAGGAGAGGAGGCATTAAAAGTAGGGTTGCCAGATATAGCAATAAAATTACAGGAAGCCCAGTTAAATTTGAATTGTTTACAAATGAAATTTCAGCATAAAATGCCTGTGAACTTTTTGGGACATCCATATATTTTAAAAAGCATTCATTGTTTATCTGAAATTCTACTTTACCTGGTTGTCCTATATTTTATCTGGCAACCTGGTCAAAACGGCTGGGATGCTGTGAATGTAGAGAGAGAGTGTCATGGCAAAGGAGGATGGTAACTGGGAAGAACAGGCTTAGATCAAGGACACAGCTGCGTGTTTCCATCGACTTCCTGGCTCTGTGATTCCGTCACTTATACACCTGAAATAAAGAACTGATGGGCTCTTCTTCAGGGTTGCAGGCAGAGAAGAAGGAGCAGACCACTCAGCCTCACCTCTGGTTGGGAGGCAGCTGAGACACTCTCAGTGGGCAATGGGGGTCAAAGGAAGCTGTCTGGGGAGAGGTTTGGACACAGATACCCCTGCCCAGCCTTCCCTGCTCTTGAGAACCTTCCAAAAACTCCCTGTGGGCCTGAGGAAAGCAGCTTTTAATGACCAGGGTGACGCATAATTGTTCACTGACAGGATATACCAATGTACTTATTTATCGATACCAAAAACATGCCCGCTCATTGGAATTTGGGGTGCATCCATGGGATTAGTTACCATTCACTGCTTTCTGCTGACTGGTGGCTGGTCCCCCTCCAAGGGATGAAGGAGGGAAGGACAGGCCGAGGCAGAGGCTTCAGTTAGAGTCTATCATCAGAACAGTTCCACCTGCTGTTGTCCTCATCGTGGCCTTGTATTTTTGCCTTCTGAGTCTGCGCTGAGTCACAGGCGACTTTAGACAGGCTGTCTTGTTTAGTCCCCACCCACCTTTGTCTTTATGAAATATGTGGCGTCTTCATCTCACATATACACACCTTTGAATCTTAAATAATTGGAGAATTTTCTCCAGGCACTGATGGTTCTTGCTGGTTTGGTAACATTACTTCTGCTAACTTTGGTCATCTCCAGTAATTCTCTCTCCCTCCCTCTTTCTCTCTCTTTCACACACACACAGAGAAGCATAATTAAACTCTAACACCTTAATTCCTAACTACTTCTATCAATAGTTGGTGTAGCCCATATTTTACAGATTTTTTTGGCTTCCGATATTAGAAGTCACCACTGTATGTACATGTATGTCCTTATATGTGTGTAATTAAGATTAAATTATGCACTTTAATAGGTATCATCTGTTTCAAAGAAAGGAAGAAAAACGATTTTAAAATTGGATTTATACAACAGCAGTGTTATATAAGCTGCTCTCCATTCATGCCTAACTATAGCTGCTGCTAAGTTGCTTCAGTCGTGTCCGACTCTGTGCGACCCCAGAGACGGCAGCCCACCAGGCTCCATCGTCCCCGGGACTCTCCAGGCAAGAACACTGGAGTGGGTTGCCATTTCCTTCTCCAATGCATGAAAGTGAAGTGAAAGTGAAGTCGCTCAGTCGTATCCGACTCCCAGCAACCCCATGGACTGCAGCCCACCAGGCTCCTCCGCCCATAGGATTTTCCAGGCAAGAGTACTGGAGTGGGGTGCCATTGCCTTCTCCAATGCCTAACTATAGTGCAGTTTAATTATAACTTTTTTTTTCAAATATATCATTAAATTTATCAAATTTAAGAAATTAAATATACATTCTATTACTTCAACACTGAATACCATTTTCTTACCTTTTAAAGTCCAGTGCTCATATTTCAAGGTCATCTGCTCACATGGCCCATCACCTAAGTCATTCAGCAAATATCTAAGTGCTCTCCATGGCTCTGTGCTAAGTTCTGTGACTACAGAGATGGGTACTATATGGTGCTTTGTCCTGATTTAACACAACTGTAAATAAATAAATCAAGACATAGCATGTTAAGTGTTAAGAAGAAACGAAGAGACTAAGAAACAAACTCCTCTTTAGGGAATTTGAGAAAAGCCATCATGAGAAGGTACTAGATGGACTGGGCTTCTAAGCATGAATAGGAGTTTTCCTCTCCCTGCTAACTTTAATCCATATGGGAAGAGACATCTTTGAATTCCCCAAGGCACACAACATGGTCTTTCTTCTGCTGTTGGTGTTGGACAAATACACTGAAATGAAAGTTTACATTATTTTTGTCCAATCTACTCCACTCTGCAAAAGGAAGTGGGTCAATTAAATACACATACTCCCCTTATTCAGAGTCATATCCTAGTTGTTTTATTTCCTTCTTTTACTTAACAAATATTTACTGCGAGCCTTTTATGTGCCAGGCACTGTCCTAGACACAGGGACACTTCAATGTATAAACTCTTCATTCTAGTCGAAGAAGATGTAATAAACAAGACAAATAAAGTATGTGTGATGTCAGCTTGTGATCAGTGCTACAGAGAAAGAGCAGAGGAGAGTGGTCAGTTAGACCCACTGAGAAGGTGGAAGAGGTGGAGGAGTTAACCACATGGATGTCTGGAGGAGAAGCGTTCTAAGCAGACTGAGCGTGCATCCAGGACCTGACCCGTTTGAGGAACAGCAAGTCAGTCAGTGGGGCTCATGTGCAGTGAGCAAGTTCAAGAGCCTGGAGGAGGTGTGCGGCTCATGTACAGTTTTGCAGGCCATTGTAAGAGTGTGGCTTCTTCTGTGAGTAACATGAGGGTTTAAAGTAAAGGAGTGGCAGAGTCTGCCATACATTATAGAAGGACAGCTCTGGCTGATGTTCCAGGACTAGACAAGGGGTGAGGGTAAAGGTAGAGACAGGGAGACCTGTTAGGAAGATACTAGTCACCCAGGTGAGAGATGACGGCAACTTGGACCAGGGTGAGAGCAGTGAAGATGGGATCACATGCTGAGCATATTTCAATGACACTAGAGCCAACAGAATTTCTTCATGAACTGGATTTATAATGTGAAAGAAAAAAAAAAAAACAGAGAAATAAGAAAGAGTTCCTTGCAATTGACATCAACCGAAGTGAGGAAGATGTAGGCAGAGAAGGTTTAGGGGTAAGCTGAGTACTTCAATCTTGGAAATATTGAATGTAAAGTGTCCCTTGGTGGAGATCCATTCAGAACCACGCACAAGGAGAGGCTGAACATATACATTGACAATGGTTTTGTTAAACTAGACAACTCCAGACAACTAGAGGTGGGATTTTAGACATCTCTTTCTTTCTCCTCCCCTTCTCTTCTCAATTCTTTTTTCTCCTTCCTCAGTCCTTTTTAATTTCTCTAAGCATTAAAAGCAAGTTTTACTTCTATAATAGAAAAGAAGTCCACATTTAATTTTTAAAAGAAATGTGACTTGTGAGTTATGGGAAAGGAGTGATTGAGCACNCCAGACAACTAGAGGTGGGATTTTAGACATCTCTTTCTTTCTCCTCCCCTCCTCTTCTCAATTCTTTTTTCTCCTTCCTCAGTCCTTTTTAATTTCTCTAAGCGTTAAAAGCAAGTTTTACTTCTATAATAGAAAAGAAGTCCACATTTAATTTTTAAAAGACAATGTGACTTGTGAGTTATGGGAAAGGAGTGATTGAGCACTGCTTGTGTCGAGAACTTGAAATTCAAGTCAATTTGCCAAGCATTCTCTGTGATCCTACTCCAGCCCAGGTGTTCTTCTGGGTTCAAGGAATCCTGAGATAAATAGATATGGTTCCTTCTCTGAAGGAGCTCACAGTTCAGCAGGCTCCAGGGCCAGTGCTGTAATCAAATTTCAAGCCAAGAACCAGACGAGCATGAAGGAAGGAGGTGGCAGTGAAGGTGCACAAAATTCCTGTACCATAGATGCAAGCACACAACAGGTGATCAACATGGGTGATCAGCTCAGTCTTTACCAAAGTACAACACACAGGCCAGCGGAAGCCCAAGGTCGTCTCTGCAACAAGGGGCAGACCCCACCCCCTCCCTACACATTACCCCCAGGCATATGTGAGCCAGGGTCCCAGTACTGGCTGTGATCTGCTGATCTACATGGGAACCTCCAGGTACATCTCTGCACATCTCTGCTCCGGATGTGGTGGGGCCCAGGTCATAGGCAGCACTGCTCCCTTCCGCATGCAGCCGTGCCTGGTTCCAGCTGGTGTTCTTCAGCCACTCCTGACACGCAGCAGGGAAACTTGGACAGGAAACGTAAGCTGGTAGGCAAAAGGAAAAGGTGGTACTTCCAGCCCTTGTGGCCCGTGAGCTCACCACAGGCCAAGGACAGGAAGGGCAGAGGGCCTATGAAGAGGCCAGTAGCACTTCCTGAGCCTCTTGCAGGCTGGACACAGGCTCTGTCATTCCTACCATTTAGATTCCACAGTGACCTCTTAAAGCAGGGACTTCTCTGGGAGCTCCCGCCTGTCAATGCAGGAGACACGGTTCCATCCCCAGCTCTGGAAGAAACCTTGGAGAAGAGAGTGGCAACCCACTCCAGTATTCTTGCCTGGGAAAATCCCATGGACAGAGAAGCCTGGTGGGCTATAGTCTAGGGGGTCGCAAGAGAGTTGGACATGATTTAGAGACTGAACAACAAAAAATCTTATAAAGCAAGTTATGTGTGTGTTGGGGGGTGTGTACGCACACGTGTATGTGTGCTCAGTAATGTCCAGCTCTGTGCAAACCTTTGGACTGTAGCCCACCAGGCTCCTGTTTCCATACAATATTTCAGACAAGAATACTGGAGTGGGTTGCCATTTCCTCCTCGAGGGGATCTTCCCATCCCAGGGATTGAAACTTGCATCTCTTGTGTCTGCTACATTGCAGGAGGATTCTTTACTGCTGAGTCATCAGGGAAGCCCCATAAAGCAGGTAGTACTAGCCTCATTTTACAAGGGAAGAAAGTAATATGGAGTAACTTACAGAAGTTAACACAGTTAGGAACTGGAGCTCATACTCAGATCTACCTAACTACAAAGCTTCTTGTTTGACCTCTGAACTTTCACCAGTAACCAGCTCACAACAGGAACTGATACCCAACACCTGCATGGCCTGGTTCCTACACCTCAACTGATCTGCTCCTATCTCCACACCTTCTTTCTGACCTCTGAAATAGTTTCCAGTTTGAGGGGTTCAAATAGGACATAGCTTTAGCTGGATTCACACTTGCTACTTAGATTATCATGTGCCCTGGGAATCTGTCATTTATTTGGCTGTCCCTCTTCAAAACCCCATGCTGTGTTCGTTGTTTAGTTGCTAAGTCATGTTTGACTCTTCTGAGATCCCACAGACCCCATGGACTGTAGCCTGCCAGGCTACACTGGAGTGGGTTGCTGCTTCCTTCTCCAGGGGATCTTCCCCACCCAGGGTTTGAACCTGCATCTCCTGCATTGGCAGGCAGATTTTTCACCACAGACCACCACAGAAGCCATGTTCAGAGACTTTCTTATGGGAGTCCTAAGGCCCCCCTTCCACTAACAGACCTATTGGGCCCAAATATTCCTTCTTCCCATCATTCCTTGGCAGCAAGATGTGGACATAAGAGTTAGGCTGAGCTGACTCATTCTAACCTTCCAGTGACTCACACCATCCCCCCAAACTGTAATCCCAGAATTCCAGCACTAGAAGCTTTGTCCAGGGATCTGGGTTTTAGGTGAATTTTTCCAGCTTCTACAAATATAATCTTGATGTTCATCTAGAGCATACATCTATGATTTTTTTTCCCGTTCTGTCTAGTGTCCCTATTTCCTTTGTAGTCTCTCATTCCATTCCACGTGGCTCAGGTCAGGCTGCCCGTTGTGGCAGCCCTTCCACATCCATGAGCTCAGGCCTTCCTTAGGAGGCCCTTGGGAAAGACAAGTGCCTTGTGAATCTGGCACTGTCACAGCTGCCTTTCCTTACGTATGAAAGACTGAGGAATGACGTGAGCAGAGCTAAGAGGGGAAAAGAAACGGAAAATCCTGATGATCCTGTTTGAGCTTCAGGATCCAGCCAGAACTGAAGCTGGACCGCCACTTCTAGGTTTTTCAGCCAATTCCCTGCCTTTTAAATAAGCTCCGATGCATTGGGTTGCTGCCACATGCAACTAAAGTCTTGACTATCTGTCCATTAATAACATTAACCTTCTCCCAGGGGCCAGAAAGCCTGATCTTCCCAGGGCCTAAGGAAATTGGGATGAGGAAAATATATATATATTTTTAATAGCAGAGAGGGGAGTTTAGTACTCAGAAAAAAACAGGCAGAAACAAAGCCGGGGGAGATTCTTAGATTTCATTCCTAATACTCCACAAGAAACTAGACCCTCCCTAATGTAGCAGCAGGTCTTCTGTATCCTGCAGCTCTTTCCCAGCATCTCCAAGAACCTCTCGCTCTCCTCCACTCCCCGGCACAGAGNTCTAACTGTTGCTTCCTGACCTGCATACAGGTTTCTCAGGAGGCAGGTAAGGTGGTCTGGCATTCCTATCTCTTTAAGAATTTTCCACAGTTTGTTGTGATCCACACAGTCAAAGGCTTTAGCGTAATCAATGGAGCAGAAGTAGATGTTTTTCTGGAATTCTGCTGCTTTTTCCATGCTCCATTGAATGTTGGCCATTTGGTTCCTCTGGTTCCTCTGCGTTTTCTGACTCCAGCTTGAACATCTGGGAGTTCATGGTTCACTTACTGTTGAAGCCTAGCTTGGAGAATTTTGAGCATTACTTTGCTAGCGTGTGAAATGGGTGCAATTGTGTGGCAGTTTGAACATTCTTTGGTATTGCCCTTCTTTGGGATTGGAATGAAAACTGACCTTTTCCAGTCGTGTGGCCACTGCCGAGTTTTCCAAATTTGCTGGCATAGTGAGTGCAGCACTTTCACAGCATCATCTTAGATTTGAAATAGCTCAGCTGAAATTCCATCATCTCCACTAGCTTTGTTTGTAGTGATGCTTCCTAAAGCCCACTTGATTTTACACTCCAAAATGTCTAGTTCTAGGTGAGTGATCACACCATTGTGGTTATCTGGGTCATTGAGATCTTTTTTGTATAGTTCTTCTGTGTATTCTCGCCAACTCTTCTTAATATCTTCTGCTTCTGTTAGGTCCACACCATTCCGTCCTTTATTGTGCCCATCTTTGCATGAAATGTTCTCTTGGTATCTCTAATTTTCTTAAAGATATCTGTAGTCTTTCCCATTCTATTGTTTTCCTCTCTTTCTTCGCATTGTTCACTCAGGAAGGCTTTCTTATCTCTCCTTGCTATTCTTTGGAACTCTGCATTCAGATGGGTATATCTTTCCTTTTCTCCTTTGCCTTTGGCTTCTATTCTTTTCTCAGCTATTTATAAGGCCTCATCAGAAAACCATTTTACCTTTTTGCATTTCTTTTTCTTGGGGATGGTTTTGATCACCACCTCCGGTACATGTAATATTTAAGACATACTGAAAAAGTCATTACCTGAAATTCAAATTTACCAAGTGTTTTATTTAGTAACCCTACTCTTGGAAGGAAAAAAACGAAAGCATATGCACCCTTTTGGGGGGTTCTGATGGTTTAAGATGACCTTTTCTGAGACCTACTGTCCCAGAAGTACCCAAGGACCCTCAGGAGGGCCAGCGCCATTTGGTCATCTCTACCTAGGACATCAGAACAGGCTCTTGGCTTGTCCTCTTGTGTCTCCCACTGGATGATGAAGGAACACTGGGCTAAGAGGCAAGAGACTGCCTTCTAGTCATAGCTGTGTTGCCTGCTAGCTGGAGCCCGATGATTCACTGGTGCAAATCCTGACTCTGTCTCCTACCAGTGAGCGTCTCCTACCTGCCTTGTCATGGGGGTGAGCTCCAGAGAGGAGGGAGAATACGGAAGCGCTTCCATTGCTAAGCCTTCCGGGAGTCATTAAGCATCCTCCCCAGCATGTCATCTCAAGGAGTCACCTGAGAGCAGGCGACCTACTTTCACACAGTGAGAGTTCCAGGCTGTACCCACGAGCTGCTTATGCAGTCATGACCCTCGTTCTCATGGCCCGTTCAGTGTTGTCTACCGACACACACAAATCACACTTTTGCAGGGATATACTTACTTCTCCTCACTTCAGTTTCTCTGAAGCTCCTCAATCCCCACAGCTGGAGGCAGAGGTTCTCTGCAGCCCCACACAGCCCAGAACCCAACCGTGGGGTCTGAGGCTGACCTCCTCTGACACTTTTTCTTCCTTCCTTGGGAGGCCCGTGGTGTTATCCTGCTGTGGAACCTCCTCAGGCTTCCCAGACCCATTGCCTGTTCGTCTTTGGGGCTCTTACGACCCCCAGACCAACTCTCTTACCTGCCCAGGGTCTTCTCAAACAGAGCAAAGCCCGTCCTGACCCTTGATAGCTCTAGAGTGCTGCAGCTCTCCTGAACCATTCCTCAAATCAAACTTGGGGAGAGGAAAGCATGTGGACTTGGGACCCGGAATTCAAGTCCCCTCTCCTCTGTTTGCTTGCTGCTTACCAAACTTGTGACCCGGCCAAGTCTCCTGGCTCCACGCCCACGTTGTCCCATCTGTAGAATGGAGCTTGAGGCACCTAATTTACTTGATTGGGAATACTACATTAAATATGTAGCACATGCCTGGGAGATAATGAGTGCAGGAGGCAGTGTGGTCCAGTGGTTAGGCATGATGTGTGGAATAAAATCCTGGCTCTGCAGAGTTACTTCATGCTGGTAAGAAGCCTCAGTCTCCTCACTTGGGGGGCAGGGGATAGATGAGGGTAAGAATGTATCTCTCACAGGGCTATAGTGAGGATTAAAAAACTAGTGACGGGTATATGCGAAATCTCTGTACCTTCCTCTCCATTTTGCTGTGAAACTAAAACTGCTCTAAAAAAATAAAGCTTTGGAAGACAGTGTGTGATAATGATGTGTCACTGTAGATTCCTCAGTTGTAACACATGTATATTTCTGGTGAGAGATGTTGATAATGGAGGGGGTGGTGAGAAGGTAAGAGACAAAGCCTCTAGGAATCTTTGCACTTTCTGTTCAGTTTTGTTGTGAACCTAAAACTGCTCCAAAAATTACAGTCTGTTTTTGCAAACGATAATGCATGTGACAAGTTTGGCACCGTTTCTGTTACAGGTCAATGTTCATTCTTTTCTTTCATAAAAGCCCTGCCTCTCTCGGAATCCACCTTCCACAAGCCGTCTGTGACAGTCAGACTTTTCAAACAAAAACAGGTTTTTACAACAAGCACCTACTGTATAACGCAGGGAACTCTGATCAACGTCATATGACAGCTTGGATGGGAGAGGAGTTTGGGGAGAATAGTGAAAGTAAAAAGTGAAAGTGAAGTCCCTCAGTCATGTCCGACTCTTTGCGACCCCATGGACTGTAGCCTACCAGGGTCCTCTGTCCAGGGGATCTTCCAGGCAATAGTAATGGAGTGGATTGCCACTTAATGGATACATGCATATGTATGGCTGAGTCATTTTGCTGTGCACATGAAGCTATCACAACATTTTCAATCAGCTATACTCCAATATAAAAAATTTTAATGATCTTTTAAAGGAAATCTGTGCTAAAACATTGACTTGAAGGAGAAAGAATCTTGTCAAGCCACATTCTTTGGCTTTAATCAGATTTATCACCAGCCTGCACCCTCTGACTCCCTATTCTTCCCTTCATACATACTCACACCCCCACAGGCATAAAGACAAACCCATAGCAACCTCACATTTGCGTGGACTGCAGCACAAGCACTTTAGCTGACCCTTGGCCATTGTGTACTCTTTATCAATGACAGTCATACTTCACGTGGGGCTTCCCAGGTGCCTCAGTGGTAAGAATCCATCTGCCAAGGTAGGAGCCGAAGGAGATGTGGGTTTGACCCCTGGGTTGAGAAGATGCCCTGGAGAAGGAAATGGCAACCCACCCTGGTCTTCTTGCCAGGATAATCCTATGGACAGAGGAGTCCATGGGGTCACAAAAAGCCAGATATGACGGAGAAGACACGCACACCATACTTCAAGTATAGTTTTATGCATGCTCAGTTGCTTCAGTCATGTCCAGCTCTTCGCGGACTTACAACACTTAGGGACTGAAGTCCACCAAGCTCCTCTGTCCATGGGATTCTCCAGGCAAGAATACTGGAGTGGGTTGCTATTTCCTCCTTCAGGGGATCTTCCTGACTCAGGGATCAAACTACATCTCTTATGTCTCCTGCATTGGCAGGCGGGTTCTTTACCACTAGCACCACCTGGGAAGGCTGTATAGCTTTTTGATTGATTGTAACTAACCCAAGAGAGCTACTTTCACCCACAAAGAGCTGTAGTATAGAGACTCCCACCCAGAGTCAGGAGAGAAGCCCACAGGCACCCTCTCACCTCCTTACCTGCAGAGCTCCTGGGGGCCCCAGCCTCCCAGCAGCAGAAGAAAAGGGGCAGAGCCAGGCACCAGAGAAAGCTCATCGTAGCTGGGACTCCGGCCACCACTGCCCGCAGCTCTGTCCACTCCTCACACTGCCACCTTTTCCTGCTTCCTCAACCTGCGGAGGACGGACGGGCCACCTGCTCAGGTGTGGCTGGCTAGTTTCCAGGATGCCACCAGGTGATCACAAGTGCACAGGCTGAGAGCTGGCAGCTTGTGTGTACGGACTGACAGGAAGCCGACACTCCTGCCCCCACTTTCCCACTGATTCCTCCTCCCTAATGTTTGAAGACACGGAATCCTTTCTACAGTGACATTCACCCCCTGGTTCCTGCAACAAGGGAAACCATGGCAGAAAGTATTTCATACATGCTCCCCCTTCCCACAAGCTTCCCCCTTCCCTTGTGCATGGGATTTTGACTTCTAGTTAGAGAGACATGGGTTTTATTCCTAATTATGGACTTATTATTTCTATGAATGTGAAAGTGAAAGCCTCGCTCAATAGTGTTCAACTCTTTGAGACCCCATGGACTATACAGTCCATGGAATTCTCCAGGGAGTGGGTAGTCTTTCCCTTCTCCAGGGAACCTTCTCAATTCAGGTCTCCCACATTGCAGGTGGATTCTTTACCAGCGGAGCCTCAGGGAAGCCCTATTACCTCTATGGTCAAGGGCAAACTAAAGAGCTTTCTGAACCTCAACCTCCTGATCTGTACAATGGGCCTAATCCTTACCATGGGATTTTCCAGGCAAGAGTACTGGAGTGGGTTGCCATTGCCTTCTCTGAATCCTTACCTTACTGGGCTGTTTTTTGAGGATCACATGCAATAAAAAGGCTCTATTGTATGTAGCGCCTACATACTTGGTGCTCATTGAAAACATACATTTTAAGTGCTCAATAAATGAACCTTGATGTCCACTCGGATTCTCAAGTCATAGAAAGAACGGCCCTCTGAGGTTTGCAAGAGACAACTCTCTAGTGTGGGGAAGGACTCTGATCCCTAACATCCTTCTGTCTTTACATCCTGGGATCCTACATCCCAGCCAGAGGCAGGATCATGTCCTGGGCCAGCCTGTAGGTGCAGGGCAGGGAGAGCCCACCTCAAAGAAGGGAAAGGGTAAGTGTGCTGGTCTGAGTCCCCACGCCTGGGAGGGGGGACACTGAGGGTAATGACTGAGGGAAGTTTAGGGATTTGGCCACAAGGAGGGGAATGAGGCTGCAGAATCTATTTCCAAATGCCCCAGTGAAGAACCTTATCCCCTCAAAGGGCCCAGGATGTAGGCTGTTATGGCCATAGCCAGAGGCCAGACAAAGTATCTTGGGGAGAAAGCAGTTCTAGAGCAGAGGAAAACTTGATGGACAAGCATCAAGAAACCACAAAAATCTCATGGCTGGAAGGAACTTTAAAGTGGAATCCAGGAGGTCTAGGTCCTGTTTTCAGCTCCTTCCTTAATTATGGCCTAGGGGCTGTGTGATCTTGGACAAGTTATTTGGCTTCCACGGGCCTCTGTCATGGCTTCTGAGGTCATCTTGGCCATGACGGCTGAGGTTCTGCTTCATGTAAGATGCTGGCTTCTAGAATTTCACCCTGGGGACTTCCCTGGCAGTCCAGTGGTTAAGACTCCTCAGTTACAATGTAGAGCATTTGGGTTGGATCCATGACTGGGGAATAAGATCCCACATGCCATGAAGCATGGCCAAAAGATTTTTAAAAGTAAACTAAAAACAGAACCTCCCCCGTGCTGGGATAAACGGCTCAGTCACCTGGAAGGAGAAGGAAGTCATTCTAGGGCACGGGGTGGGGGTGAGGGGGGTGGGCAGGAAGACTCAACGAGAGGAGAGGGGGTCTGTCTGGGACTCAGCCCAGCACTTGAGATCAGGGATCTTGGACCCCAGTTCCAACCACACAGTTAATCTGTGGAGTCTTCTTGCCAGGCTGAGCCCTTCCACCATCCTGTTCAACCTCCTTCACTTTATAAAATGGGAGAATGAATTTCCTCTTGGGGGAGTTTCAGAGGCCCTGGGGCCACAGCAAAGACCTGAATTCTGTTTGATCAGACCTAGTTATGAGTCTAGTGGTCTGCAGTCCATGGTGTTTCAGAGTCAGACTCGACTGAGTGACTGAGCACGCACACAGTAATGAGTGAGTGATTTAGTATAAAGTTTCACCCTTGAGAAAACAGAGGAGAAATTCAGCAAGAATGTGCTACTTTCTGCCACCTCCCTCTCCTCCTGACCCACCTGTCTGCCCTACCCCAATGAGGAGAAAGACTTCCTCATTCCAGCAGCTGGTGGCTTAAACTACAGACCACGGTACTCCAGGTACCCTTTTCACCCCTCCACCATGGAATTTCCTTCTCCATTTCCTTTTTCTTTTCATTGTCTAGTAATCAACAGCTCAGCTCCAACCCAGTTGCCTATGATGGGATCTAACCAGGAATCTACTAGAAGGGAAGCCTTTCCTGGGTTTTGCTGAATTTTGTCAGTCCATCTTCCACTGTACCTGGGCGAATTTCCAAGGCTGGACACATGACTGTTGACCTTGAGGCCATAATAGTCTTAACCAGAAAGCTCCTGAACATTTTGTTCAGCCCAGTTCAGGTCTCACCCTGAATGAGCATAGGAGGCTAGTTTTATTAATTTAGCAAACATGTGTGGAGTACCTTACTAGATGTCAGACACTGTTCTAGGCAGCCAGGATACATCACTGAGTAAAACAAATCCCTGCCCTTGTGGAACTAACTCCCTGGTGAACCAAGAGAGTTCAAACAACAAACATAATAAGTAAGCGAATGGTATAGGTATGAATATTATGGAAAAAAGGGGGGAAAGATAGGTAAGAAGAACCTGGTGTGTGTGTCATGCAGAGATGAGGGGCAGGTTGCAGTATTAAATAACACTATGGGATCTGAGCCATGACTCCAAGTTGGTGAGAAAGTTAGTCGAGTGGATATATGGGAAGAACACTCCAGAGAGCAGAACTCATAGAGAAAGATCCAGAGACTAAGGCAGGACCTAGATCAAGAAACAGCAAAGAGCCATGTGACTGGAGCCTCATGAGAGGGCAGAGTTGGGGGTCAGGGGAGTAGGGTGATAAGGCATGGGTGATAAAGGGCCTTGCCAGCCTTGGGGGCTTCTCTCTGAGTGAGCTGGGAGCAGCCCCTGGGGAGTTTTGATCTGTGCAGTGATGAAATCTGACTTGGGATTTGGAAGGACCACTCTGGCAGCCCTATGCTGAAGCAGAAACTGGGAGTTAGGAGATTTTGCCCTAGTTAGGAGGCTTTGCCCTAGTCCAGGTGAAAGATGAGGGTGGCTCTGACCATGATGGTGTCAGAGGAGGTAGTGAGAGTCAATCAGATTTTGGACATGTTTTGAAAGTAGAGCTGACGTGATTTCCTGCTAGATTGATGTGGGCTGTCAAAGGAAGAGAGAAGTCAAGAAAATTACAGATTTCTCAGCCTGAACCAATGGAAGGATGGAGTTGTCATCTGGGTCTGGCTTTCTCATGAAGAATATTTAGAACTCCCTCCTTTTGGCTAAGATCAAGTGGTGGCTCAGACGGAAAGCGTCTGTCTACAATGTGGGAGACCTGGGTTCGATCCCTGGGTCGGGAAGTTCCCTGGAGAAGGAAATGGCAACCCACTCCAGTACTCTTGCCTAGAAAATCCCCTGGACGGAGGAGCCTGGTGTCCGTGGGGTCACAAAGAGTTGGGCACGACTGAGCAACTTCACTTTTCTTCACTCCCCCTCAATAAGCCAGTGCACATTTTAGGGATGAATTCGACTCAAGACAAGGGTATCCAGTAAAGCCTAAGCACTGGCCTGCAAAGGGTCTGATAAAAGAGTTACCCCAGTAAAATGTCCTTGAAATATAACGTTCTAGATCTGCTAGGCCATTGAGCTATAGCATAGCCCCACAGGCCGCAGCAAACAAGTTCTGTGTTTGTTGGGAGGCAAAGCTTTTTCTCCTTCCAACCTGGGTGCAGTGACTGGAGGCCAGCTGAGAAAAGACAGATGAACAGAAGAAGAGACAAATTTTACTTACATGTGCACCACGAAGCTGTTCTCACTGAAAAACCAGAGATAAAGGTTTCTACACTGCCCTTAACAAAGGCACAGAGCTTAGCACTTCTGTGGGAAGACATGGAAGGTACCATTGGCAGTCTGTCTCCATGGCAGCTGAAATTGGCTGGAAAGTCCCTTGGACAGGGATTAATGGCAGCTGTATTTTTAGAAGGCTCTGCTTTAGTCAGACAAGAGAAGTTCAGATAACATTTCTTTCTGCATCTTTTGTAGGTCAAATGTTTCCTCTTTCAAATAATCTTTATACTTCTCTGGTGGTCTAGTGACTAAGACTCCAAGTTCCCAAAGCAGGGGCCAAGGTTTGACCCCTGGTCAGGGGAGTAAATGCCTGCAACTAAGAGTTCCAATAGCAAAACCTAAGATCCCGACTCAGCACAGCTAAATAAATGAATTTTTAAAATATTAATCTTTATACCAACTCTGTGGGTCTGAGTGAGCACCTGCAGGTACCAAATGTATAGGTAAAGAGAGGTGGGAGGGAGCATCTAAGTTTGCAAAGCCCTGAGAACAGACCCCTCCATATCCTAACCCCTATTTCCTTGGGTTATAGCACAGAAACCTCTGTTTCCGGGGAGCCCTCTCTTGCTTCATTTCTTTTATTAGGGTACAGTCCACATAGAGTTAGCTCCACCAATCTGAAGTAGTATACAGCTTGGTGAATTCTTAAAACTCAGCATTCAAAAAACTAAGATCATGTCATTCAGTCCCATCACTTCATAGCAAATAGATGGGGGGAAAAAATGGAAACAGTGAGACTTTATTTTCTTGGGCTCCAAAATCACTGTGGACAGTGACTACAGCCTTGCAATTAAAACATGCTCTCTCTGTGGAAGGAAAGCTATGACAAACCTAGACATTGTATTAAAAGGCAGAGACATTCCTTTGCCAACAAAGGTCCATCTAGTCAAAGGTATGGTTTTTCCAGTGGTCATGTACAGATGTGAGAGCTGGACCATAGAGAAGGCTGAGTGCCAAACAGCTAATGCTTTCAAACTACAGTGTTGGAGAAGACTCTTGAGAATCCCTTGAAAAGCAAAGAGATCAAACCACTCAATCCTAAAGGAAATCAATCCTGAATATTCTTTGGAAGGACTTAAGCTGAAGCTACAATAACTTTGGCCATCTGATGTGAGGAGCCGGCTCATTGGAAAAGACCTTGATGTTGGGAAAGATTAAGGGTAGGAGGAGAAGGGAGCGACAGAGTATGAGATGGTTGGATGGCATTACCGACTCAATGGACATGAGTTTGAGCAAACTTCAGGAGATAGTGAAGGACAGGGAAGCCTGGTGTGCTCCAATCCATGGGGTTGCAAAGAGTTGGACATGAGTGACTGAACTGAACTGAACACCCAGGATGCATTCACTACTCAGATCAGGGTATAGGATGTTGTCAGCATCTCAGTAGGCTCTCTTGTGTCCATTTCCAGTCAATATCCCTCCAAGGACCACCATTCTCACCTCTATAACCTTAAAGTATTTCTGCCTATTTTTGAACTTCATATAAATGGGACTATGCATACATAATTTCTTGCATCTGACTTCTTAACTTTATGCCTGGGAAATTCACCCATGTTGTGGTATATAACAGTGGTTCATTCTTCTTTTGTTTTTAGATAGTATCCATTGTACAAACATACCACAATTAATTTTTCTATTTTCCTATTGATGGACTTTTGGGTTATTCCTAGTCTTTCACTATTCTGAATAATACCACTGTCAACAATCTTGTATATATCTTGGGTATGTATACATACACCCAGGAATGAAACTGCTGGGTCACACGTCTAGCTTTAGTATACAGCATCAAACAGTTTTCTAAATTAATTGTGCCCACTTACACTACACCAGCAGCATATGAGAGTTCCAGTCTCCATGTTCTCATCAGCACTGGTATCACTAACCCTTTTAACTTTAGACATTTTTGTGGACATGAATTTCTCATTGTGATTTTGACTTACATTACAGGGAGCCCTCTGCTTTCTCATGGCTTTGCCCAGGTTGAATGCCACTGCCAGGGAAATGACTTTCACAGGAAAGGTACTAGAGGGACACAGGGAGGAATGATGGAGGGCTGGGTAGAAATCAAATTTGCACACACAAGTGCACCACCTGTACACTCAACTAAGGAGGAACCTGGACCAGTACTGGAACATCTGTGGGGACCCGGGTTGGGGTGGGGGATAATGAAGAAGAGACAGGAAAGAATGGGATGGAGTTCCTAGGCATTTGGAAGGAATAAGCACTGATTCAAGAAAGGAGAAAGCCTGCAATTCAGCACTGTTGGGCTCTCTATGAGGCCCCACAGCCTGATCCCCACTGGAGAGGTCACATTCCACATTGCCCTGAAAAACTCTTCCTGGCAGGGAAAGGACATTTCAGGCTCTGGAGGTGTGGGTGGGGCTCTCCCAAACAGGGTCCAGGGCTGTCTCTCCCTCGGGTTCCTGCATCCCTGGGCAGGAAAAGACATCTGTGGCATAAAGCATGTGCTCCATAGAGCCAGGAGGTGAGACAGCTTTCATGCACCATTTCAACTCCTCTTTGCCTTGCTGCCTATTCCAGCCACTGCTGCAGGGACCAGCTTCCCAGCAGTTAGCAGGCAGAGCCTTGCCACGTGCCATCTGGCCTCTGTTCCAGGACCTCCCTGATACTGAGGCTTGGGATGCTTCTGGGGGCTATTCAGCCCTCACACACAGCAGTGAAGAACTGGGAGAACTGGGCGCTGGGGAGCAATTCACGAGCCAAAGAGAATGGGGGCCCACAGACAGATGCTCCCTGTTTCATTGCTGGGACAGATGGTTCTCAGACACGCTTCTTGGAAGGTCCCAAGGATGGAGCAGCCATCAGCCATAGCAGGGGCCAACTGGCTAACACCTTCTGACTGGCTCTCCCTTCTCCTCTGTGCCAGTTCTTTCCCTACTCCTCTGGATCATGTCCCTAAATAACTCATCCAGGCTCTGCTTTCAGAGAAACTAAGCTGAAACAGACCCACTAGCCAATAACTAGGCTCTGTGCTGACAGGGCATCCTATGCCATTATCATTTACTAGAAGTCAGTGTTCAGATTTGGAGAAGGCAATGGCACCCCACTCCAGTACTCTTGCCTGGAAAATCCCATGGACAGAGGAGCCTGGTAGGCTGTGATCCATGGGGTCGCTAAGAGTCAACACGACTGAGCGACTTCACTTTCATGCACTGGAGAAGGAAATGGCAACCCACTCCAGTGTTCTTGCCTGGAGAATCCCAGGGATGGGGGAGCCTGGTGGGCTGCAGTCTATGGGGTCGCTAAGGGTCGGACACGACTGAGCGACTTCCCTTTCATTCTTCACTTTCATGCATTGGAGAAGGAAATGGCAACCCACTCCAGTGTTCTTGCCTGGAGAATCCCAGGGATGGGGGAGCCTGGTGGGCTGCTGTCTATAGGGTCGCACAGAGTCGGATACAACTGAAGCGACTTAGCAGCAGCAGCAGTGTTCAGATTCGCAAAGGTCTAGAGCGAGCCTTGGATGGGGATGACCAGTCATTCTGTCTAGCTGGAACCAAGTTGTGGGAGAGGGACCAGCAGGAGATAAGGCCAGAAGCATGCCTTGGGTCCATGGAGTGGAGGACTCAGCAGGCCACGCACGGGCGGTTAGCCTCATTTTAGAGATAGTGGGAGTCCAGTGGTGGTTTCTGAGTGAGGGGAACTGGCAACCAGAGCTCTGCTTTGCGGGGTACAACATGGTACAATGTGGGCTGAGACCAGTAAGGGCAAGAGGACCAGTAAGGGGCTGTGACCTAGGACTTGGGCAGTGGCATATGAAGGAGGCAGATGTGAACTGTGTTGTGAGGTAGAATTCAAAATACTTGGCACCTTGCAGAAGAAAATCAGGGCACAGAGATGTGAAAAATGCTCCTGAGCTTTGGCGTCCGGGAGGCTGGGAGGAAGGGCGCCGGGCACAGAGCAGGAGGAAAAGATGGCTTCAGTGGACCCCAAAGCCAGCGGCATCATTTTTTCTAGTGCTTTCAAATCCTGCTCAAGGAGACCCCAAGGAGGCCGCTCCCAGCACACCAGAGGAAGGTCCCCTGCCGCTTTTGGCCCCGTGGGAAGAGAAGTGGGTGGGCAAGAGGTCAGAGGCCTCAGGCCAGGCTATGTCAGGACTCATAGGCAGTACCACAGAGCCGGGGAAGGAATACTGAGGAGAGAGGCAAAAATTATTCAGTCACAGCACCGCTAAGTTTTTATTTCCTGCTTTCAAGATACATATTTACTATATTTACTGTAACCATCACAAAACAATAAATATCGTGAGCCAAATTTCTGTTTTGTAACTTGTCTGACTGATTTTATGAACATTTAAACATGTTTAGGACAACAGCAGGTTTCCATCTTCCTCTGGTTGAACTGTTAGGCCCCAGAAAGGCCTATTCTCGGGAAACGTCGCCTCACAGATCACCAAGACTCGAATTCGATGCAAAAAGCAAGAGGGTTTATTGAACCGGCGCGCCGGGGTTCGAACTTCCTCGGAAGGAGCGAACGAACCCCGACTTCAGTTACAAAACAGTTTTTATACACTAAAGCTGCAAGCAGGTATAGGAGGGGTGAAGACACTTTGAACAAACTGATTGGCGGACATAGCTTGACCTTTACAGAGATAGGTCTGGAATTCATTGGAATTCATCATGTTGTAGAAGAATGATTGACCACCTTGCGGCGGTTAGCCAATTTCTGAAGGAATAATGCTCTAGGCAATCTTTAACATGGGAAGACAATTACCCGGGGGCCTCTTGTGAGGATCAGGCAACTAGGCTATAAATCATCTGATAACAAACAGATTCTTCTTCCATGAGTCAGGGCTCGCCTCTTAAATCAGAACAAAGAATGGTTAATAATAAATCAGAACATTAAATCAAAACACAGAGTGGTTAATAATTTTTCTTTTCAGAACCAACGCGGAAGCACGCAGGGTGGCGGGGGGAGAGCCGCAGCGCCCCTGGGCCCGGTGTTGCAGCCCCGGCGTTGCAGCCCCGGCGGGCCCAGGGCTGGAGGCTGAGCTCTGCTCCAGGGCCCTGCTGGTAGAGGCCAGGGGAGGAGTTCCAGGCGCGCATCAGGCTCTCTTCTTGAGTTCCTTCACGGCGATCGAGAGGGGCAGCCCCGGGAGGTTGGTTTGGAGAAGCTGCCGGACCTGAGTGAGCAATAAGTGAAGGCCTATTCCATTACGTTTCCCCAAATAACAGCGCTGTCTTGTTCATCTGCCAAGAACCAGATCTTTGCACAAGAACCCTACAGGGCAAGCTCTAGGATACAGATGAGGAAAGGAAGGCTCAGAAAAGTTAAGAAGCCTGAAGGCTTAAGTTTAGCCAGGGTCTGAACCCAGGTCTATCTGGATTCAGATGAACCTGTCTGAACTCTTTCCATTGTCCTGGCTGCCTTTCTGCCCGATGCTGTAACATGCCAGGGTGGGGGCCAAGAGCTTTCCTCCAATGCTGGGCAGAGCTGGACAGATCAGGGTTGAAGCCAAGACTCAAAAGGAAAATAAAGGACAGAGGATGATTTAAAGCAGAGAACAGCAAACCACAGTCTGCGGACCAAATCTGTCTTTCTGCCTGTTTTTTTTTTTTGTTGTTGTTGTATAAATCACAGGTTAAGAATTTTTCTTTTTACATTTTTAAATGGTTGAAAAAAGTCAAAAAAAGAATGGTGCTTCATGACACGTGAGAATCATATGAAATTAAGTGTCAGTGTTCACGGACAGGAACCCTGGCTTCTACCATAAATTCGTGGTTGCCATGATGTCCTTTGCCCACTTTGGTAACTGCTCCTTAACTTTGGGTCCTGGAAGCCAGGGAGGCAGGAGCAGCTTGCTGGCCACCTCTTCTAGGGGCATCTCCAGGGCACTCACCATGCGCATCCAGTCTACATTGCTTCTGACAGCCCTGGACGGGTTCTCCATCCTCAGCACCATCTGCAGCATCATGCTGGTAGTTTGAGGAGCTGAGAAAATACGGTGAAAGCTCCTGTCCTCATCCCTGCCTCCCACCCGCTCCCGTCTGCTCTCAGAAGTCTACACGGGACTGGTCAAGAGGCATCTATACTGTAGGAGAAGCTGGGACCGTTAAGGGGAGCCCAGCCACCCTTACTTCCCTACCCTGTTCCCCAGCCACCTCTCCTCGTGGGGCCCAGAAAAGTAGCTCAGGAGAGCAGCAGGTAGCGAGGAACAGTGGGCAAAGCAAGCTGGGAGGAATGCATAGGCCCTTTTGATATGAAATGGACAAAATGTCAGGATCTTGGGAATGTCAGGGACCTTAGGAATCACCCAGTCCACACCCTGGCCTTGGCCTGAAGTACAGGCAAGGGGCTTGCCTCTGTCAGTCACAGCTTCTAGCTCTCCTGGGGGTGGAAAGGAGCCTGCATGTGCGATCCTGGGCTTGCAGAGGGCATGGTGGTCTGGGCAGCAGTCTGGTACCACATGGCAGAATTCATCACAGTAGCAGCTTCCTCTCCTGCAGTGGTGATCCATTCCATGGCAGCAGAGGGGCTGGGATTGGAAGCAGCTGCCTGGAGAAAAAGGGATGTTAAAAAGAGACAGATTGGGCTTCCCTGGTGGCTCAGTGGTAAAGAATCCACCTGCCAGTGCAGGAGACACAGGTTCAACCCCTGGTCTAGGAAGATCCCACCTGCATTGGAACAACTAAGCCCATGTGCCACAACTGTTGAGCCTGTGCTCCAGAGCTGGGGAATCACAGCTCCTGAAGGCCATGCACCCTAGGGCCTGTGCTCCACAACAAGAGAAGCCACCACAATGAGAAGCCCGCCACCACAACTAGAAAGCAGCCGCCACTTACCGCAATGAGAGAAAAGCCAGTGTAGCAATGAAGACCCAGGCCAGCCAAAAATCAATCAATAAAATTTTTTTTAAAAATAGATTTGATAATAGTGCTGGGACACTGGATATTCACATGTGAAAGAATGAATCTGGACCTCTACTTTATATCATATACAAATATTAACTCAACATGGATCACAGACCTAAATATAAGAGTTAAAACTATAAAACTCTGCATGCTGTCATGACCTTGGATTAAGCAGTAGTTTCTCAGATGTGGACTTTCCTGGTGGCTCAGATATGGTAAAGAATCCACCTGCAATGCAAGAGACCCAGCCAGGTTTGACCCTGGGTCGGGAAGATCCCCTGGAGAAGGCAATGGCAATCCACTCCAGTATTCCAGAACTCCACCAAAACCACAGTGACAAAAGAAAGAATAAAGTAGACTTGATCAAAATGTAGAAGCTTTGTGCTTCTCAGGATACTATCAAAAAAGTGAAGACAGCCCATGGGATGAGAAAACATCTGCAAATCACATAGATGATAAGAGAATTTTATTCAGAGTATGTAAGAACTCTCACAAACTCTATAACAACAAAGACAAATAGCCCAATTTAAAAATGAACAAAGGATAGAGGCTCAAGAGGGAGGGGACACATGTATACCTATGACAGACTCATATTGATGTATGGCAGAAACCAACACAATATTGTAAAGCAATTATCCTTCAACAGTACGTGAATTATGGACTTGAATTATGCTTTAACAGTATGTGAGCCGAGAATGTCCAGATGACCAAGGTGGATTTAGAAAAGGAAGAGGAACCAGAGATGAAATGCCAAATTTCACTGGATCATAGAAAAAGCAAGAGAATTACAGAAAAACATCTACTTCTACTCCATTGACTATGCTAAAGCCTTTGACTGTGTGGATGACAATAAAATGTGGAAAATTCTGAAAGAGATGGGAATACCAGACCACCTTACCTGCCTCCTGAGAAATCTGTATGCAGGGCCGGAAGCAACAGTTAAAACCAGACATGGAACAACAGACTGGTTCCAAACTGGGAAAAGAGTATGTCAAGGCAGTATATTGTCATCCTGCTTATTTAACTTACATGCAGATTACATCATGAAAAATGCCTGGCTTGATGAAACACAAGCTGGAATCAAGATTCCCAGGAGAACTATCAATAACCTCAGATATGCAGATTACACCACCCTTACGGCAGAAAGTGAAGAGAAACTAAAGAGCCTCTTGATGAAGGTGAAAGAGGAGAATGAAAAAAGCTGGCTTAAAGCTCAACATTCAAGAAACAAAAATCATGGCATCTGGTCCCATCACTTCATAGCAAATAGATGGAGAAACAATCAAAACAATGACATACTTTATTTTCTTGGGCTCCAAAATCACTGTAGATGGTGACTGCAGCCATGAAATTAAAAGATGCTTTCTCCTTGGAGGAAAAGCTATGACAAACCTAGACAGCATATTAAACAGCAGAAACATTACTTTACCAACAAAGGCCTGTCTAGACAAAGCTGTAGTTTTTCCAGTACTCATGTATGGATGTGAGAGTTGGACCATAAAGAAAGCTGAGTGTCAAAGAATTGATGCTTTTGAGCTGTGATGTTGAAGACTCTGAGAGTTCCTTGGACTCCAAGGAGATCAAATCAGTCAATATTAAAGGAAATCAATCCTGAATATTCATTGGAAGGACTGATGCTAAAGCTGAAGCTCCAATATTTTAGCCATCTGATGGGAAGAGCCAACTCACTGGAAAAGACCCCGATACTGGGAAAGAGTGAAGGCAGGAGAGGAAGGGGACGACAGAGGATGAGATGGTTAGATGGCATCACCAACTAGATGGACATGAGTTTGAGCAAGCTCCTGGAGTTGGTGATGGACAGGGAAGCCTGGTGTGCTGCAGTCCATGGGATCTCAAAGAGTCGGACACAATTGATTGATTGAACTGAACTGTTGCTAAGTTGCTGCTGCTAAGTCGCTTCAGTCGTGTCCGACTCTGTGTGACCCCATAGATGGCCTCCCACCAGGCTCCCCCGTCCCTGGGATTCTCCAGGCAAGAATACTGGAATGGGTTGCCATTTCCTTCTCCAATGCATGAAAGTGAAAAGTGAAAGTGAAGTCACTCAGTCATGTCTGACCCTCAGCAACCCCATGGACTGCAGCCTGCCAGGCTCCTCTGTCCATGGGATTTTCCAGGCAAGAGTACTGGAGTGGGGTGCCATTGTCTTCTCCTGAACTGAACTGAATTTCAATTAAAAATAAATAAAAACTTTTTAAATGAACAAAAGATATATCCAAAGAGGATATACAAATGGCCTATAAGCACAGAATTATCAGGAAAATGAAAATTTGAGTCACAATGAGTTACCACTTCACCACCATTAGGTTAAAATGAAAAAGACAGAAAACAAGTATTGGTAAGGATGTGGAGAAATTGGAACCCTTTACATTGCTAGTGGAAATATAAAATGGTGCAGCTACTTTGCAAAACTATTTGGCAGTTTCTCAGAACGTTAAATGTAGAGTTACCAAATGACCCAGCAAATCCACTTCTGGGTATATACTGAAAGAACTGAAAATATATGTTCACATAAAAACCTGTCCAAAAATGTTCAGAGAAGCATTATTCATAATGGTCAAAAAGTGGAAATAATTCAAATGTTCAACTGATGAACAGATAAAACAAAACATGGTATTTCTACACAATGGAATGCCATTCAGCCATAAAAATGAATGAAACGCTGATACATGCTACAGAAGGGAGGAACCTTGAAAATATGATACTAAATGAAAGAAGTCAGCCATGAAATGTCACATGTTGTTAGAGTCTGTTTATGTGAAGTGTCTAGAATAGGCAAATCTACAGAGATAGAAAGTAAATTAATGGTAGCTGGGGGTGGGAAGGTGTAGGTAATAGATGGGTGATTGTCAATAATACAGCATTTCTTTGGAAGGTGATGAAATGTTCTAAACTTAGGTAACAGTGTTGGTTGCATCACTGTGTGAATACACTAAAAACCATTGAATTGTATATTTTAAAAGGATGTCTTTCACATTATGTGAATTATATCTCAATAAAGTTGTTACTAAAAAGAGACCAAGAGAGAAGAGTGACAAAACAAGAGTGACAGGAGTGACAGCAAGGGAAAAAGAGAGGCAACAGAGAGAACAGAAGAGTTGTGACGAGAGGGACAGAGGAAAAACCCACACAGTCAGAAGAAGGTCTCCAAGGTCCCTGCTCACAAAACAGTTCACCAACCCCAGTTCCTGCCAATTCCCCAAGGTGTCCAATGCAGTTATTATCACGGTGGTAAAGAATTCACGCGGGAGATGCCGGTTCAATCCCTGGGATGGGAAGATCCACTGGAGAAGGAAATGGCAACTCACTCCCATATTCTAGCCTGGAAAATTGCATGGACAGAGGACCCTGGTGGGCTACAGTCCTTGGGATCTCAGGGTCAGACACGACTGAGTGCGCACATGAACACACGCTTATCCACTGCAAGATGAGTGGGTTATCTTCTGTAAGACGAGGAAGACAAGGCGCTGGCAGGTGGGGGCCATGGCCCAAGTGACCTGGTGACTCTGCGGCTCGGGTCGAAAGGCGCCCCAGGTGCCCTCATGCCCAGAACTCTCATTGTTGGTTTCCCTTTCCCTTGACCTTCTCATTAGGTTCACACTTGCCTGGGGCTTTGTTTAGGGATAAGCTGGAGGACATTCCAGAGCTGACAAGATCAACAGGGAGCAAGCCACAGAGAGGATGTGGGGCCAGGTGTGGCTAGCCCACCCTGTTGTGGAAACAGAGGCCAGCAGGTAGGTGTCTGGTGAAAAGGGAGCCAAAGACCAACCCACGCTCAAGGTGATGGTGGGAGGGGCTGGAGAGGTGACCTCTGAGTTTGTTCTGGTTTCTGCCTCATGTTCTGGTCAGGAGCCTCCTGCTGATGATCAATTTCCCTTCTCACACCAGCTCCCTTCCCGAGTGGCTGGTTCAGGGTCAGGTTGTCTCCAAGACCAGGAATCAATCAAAAGATTGTCCCAGGAGGGACTTCTGTGGTGGTCCAGTGGATAAAACTCCATGCTCCCAATGCAGGGGGCCCAGGTTCGATCCTTGGTTGGGGAACTAAGATCTCACATGCTACAACTAAGCCCAAGTGCCTTAACAACTGAGCCCACGCACTATAAGGCTCATCCACCACAACTGGAGAAGCCCATGTGCTGCAGTGAAGACCCAGAGTCGCCAAAACAAAAAAAAATTTTTTTAAATCACTCATTTCAAAGATAGGAGCAGTCCCAGGGACCATACAAATGAGGACCATAGCCCACGTGGGAGTCAGAGATCAAGGCAGTGGTCTGATGGTATCAGCATTTATTTTAACAGTTTGGGATGGGATGGAATGGAATGGAGTGGAATGGAATAGAATAGAATAGGAAACATCCACATATATTGTATATGTAAGTTTCTTGGGGTTCTTTTTGAAAATTTTGTTTGCTTTTATATACACATATTTAAGTACTGGATCAAAGGATGAAATATATTTCTTAATGTGGATTACGGCCAGAGAAGTTTGAAAGACACTGATCTAAAAATAGAAAAGCCATGTTCTTAAGGTCATGCTTGAGTGGGTGATAGAGCTGAGAGAGGAACTAGCAATCCTGATTTTTTCCCTGTTTTCCCCACAACATGCAGGCACAAGGTTCTCCCTCAAAAAGCCTCCGGTCGCACTGGCCACTGCCCTCTGGCACTCTCTAAACACACTGCATACTCCTGCTTTTGAGCCTTTGTTAAAGCTGCTTCCTCTGCTAGGAAGGCCCTTCCCTCTTGCAACCACTAGAAGAAAACATTCTTATCCTTCAAGGTCATGATTAAATTCAGTTTTCCCAGGGTTGCTAAGGAACTAGCTCATTATTTTGAGAGTGATAAATGAAGACTCATTTATCCAGGTTTCCCACACAAACCAAATAGTTGAAGAGGGAAAGGTCTTCTTTATAGAAGAACTCCAACTAACAAATGCAGAAGGAATGACAGAGGTAGAAAACCACCATTTGTCAAATCCCAAGCCCCTCTCACTAATGAAAGAATGGGTCCAGGTGACAATCATCACTGGAAGTTAAAATCATTAGAGAAAGATTGAGGGGGACCTTTTTTTAATGGACCTGTGAATGAATGCACCTGGCTGATGAAGTTTAACACCAGTAAAAGTGAAATGACCAGACATTGCTTGTCTCCTTCACGATACAGTAGGAAGCACATAGCCTCACCTACAGAACATTCTTACCAAAAGATATGAGCCTTAACTACCAGATTTCAGGTAATGCAATGGACAGAGGAGCACCCACAAAGATCAGAACAGACAATTCCAGAATGCAGGGCTATCTACAAGACAAATGGCATGGTTTCTTCAACAAATAAACAGCATAAAAAAGAAAAAAGGCCAGTATAGATTTAAAGAGACTTAAGAATATAACAACTAAATGTAATGTATAGACCTTGTTTAGATCCTGATTCAAATAAGCCAATTGCAAAAAGGCCTTTTTGATAGTTGGATAAATATGTACACTGATAGGTATTAAGTGGTAGTAGTTATTTTCATTATTTCAGCTCTGATAAGATATTGTGGTTATATTATTTTAATATGGCAGATAAGAATTTGGGCAAAGTGTTGATAATTTTCAAGCTACCCAATAGGTTCACTGGGTTCATTAAACTATCAAATTTAATGAACAAATTTTCATAATAAAAAAATTTTTAAATAAATTTGATCTATCCTGAGAGGACTTCCTACATCCCCTAGCTGGGATGTAGGGTTTAAATTTTTCCTTTTACCTTTAAAACCTATTGATTTCATTATGTTAACATTCAGCTCAGTTCAGTTCAGTCGTGTCCGACTCTTTGGAACCCCATGAATCACAGCAGGCCAGGCGTCCCTGTCCATCAACAATGCCCGGAGTTTACTCAAACTCATGTCCATCGAGACAGTGATGCCATCCAGCCATCTCATCCTCTGTCGTCCCCTTTACCTCCTGCCCCCAATCCCTCCCAGCATCAGAGTCTTTTCCAAAGAGTCAACGCTTCGC
>SJYV01005163.1:2148721-2188246 GCA_006410875.1 Neotragus pygmaeus | reverse complement strand
CCTCCTGCCCCCAATCCCTCCCAGCATCAGAGTCTTTTCCAAAGAGTCAACGCTTCGCGTGAGGTGGCCAAAGTACTGGAGTTTCAGCTTTAGCATCAATCCTTCCAAAGAACACGCAAGTTAACATAGCATTAATCCCTGTCTCAATCATTGTTACCATCTTCTTTTCAGAAGTGTGTATCTGTCGTCCTACCAGCTCATCAAAGGCAGAAAATGCATCTCTGTAGTTTCATTATCAAGTAATTTATATTTAGTTTAAAAGATCTGTGTTGAGCTTGGGCTCACACTTGCGCTCCCAGGGGCATCCAAATGTCAGGACAGATTTAAAGTTCCTCACAGCGCTGACCAGTCCCATCAGAAAAATGACAGCACAATAAGGGAAAGAAAGTCCACCCCATGGTGAGCAAGCACTCATTCATTCACTCATTTATTCCTTTTATTCTATGCAGTGACTCTCTGAGCCGGGTACTATGGTGGATCATGGAGGTACATTTCACTGCCCTGCCCCACCCGACAGTCCAGAGGAACACCTTCCAGGAGCTCAGTCTAGTGGAGGAGAGGCATCCCACTACAGGTAACCAGAACATCGCCATACTGCCTGGTAAGTGCTGCACCACAGGTAAGAGGAGAGGGCTGCGGGATTGGCGGAGGGCGGTGCACCCATCAGGAAACAGCTTTCTGGTGGGGAGCTGAGGCACTCCTCTGTGACCATCCCACTGGCTTCAGATGAAGAGGCTTATAGAGGCGACAAGCTGAGGGGCCAGGAAGAGCCCCAAACAAGGTGGGGTGAAGAACCCAGTGCTAGTAGTTTGCAGCCCTTCAGAATAATATTCTTTAAACATGTTTGACAGTTTCATAGAGAAGAGGGTAAGCATGGCCGGGGAAAGGTGTGCAAAGGGGGCATGAGGCAGACTCATCCTCCCGCTACAGTTTTTACAAGCAACATATTAACACATCTTTTGTTGCTTAAGCACACCTTAAGGTGCCCATCCTTGCAAAAAGTATTCCTACCAATGATACCTAGTTTTCTCCCAAAAGATATTCTGGCAGATAAAGCTTTCTCCATCCCACTGTATTTCCAGGAATATTTTAGCAAACCAAATGGGTTGGTACCCACTGAGTCTGCCTACGAGTCCAGATCTGGGCTTGTCACACCACCTTCACTCCTAGCCCTCTGACAGGGCACGTTCTAGAGCTTTGTGCTGCCTCCACTCATAGGAGCCTCTTCTAGACATTCCTCTGGACTCTCCAACCAAAATAGACGTTCCCAAGTGAATCACCCAAAGACATCTTATAAATATGGATGTGGTACATAGAGAAGCCACCTTAAGCACTGGTAGATGCTTAGTATATGTCTGAATAAATGAATTATTTCATTAATAAATTAGCAAACATAGAAGGATTATGCCAGGGACAAAAATGGTTGAGTAAATGAATGAATGAATAAGAAAGAGACTAGAGGCCAGCCCCTTTGACCTGCTAGCCTGACTCCTCACCTGTCTCCTGGTTTGGGGCCACAGGGCTCAGCCACAGTAGGAGGAGGAGAACCAGCCCCATGGCTGCAGGCATCAAGCAGAGACAGTATTTCAGGGACCAAGAACAGGACTTTTAATACCTACTCTTTCCAATCAGGTCATTTGGTAACCTCACAGGGAGGAGCCCGTTGACACCTGGGCCGTCACTGGCAGAGGGCAGGGGTGTGGCACCAAGACAGGGGCACAGGTGTCCCAGCTGCTTGGAATAGCTTGGTCAAGCAGAGGTAATGTGGCAAGAAGCAGTTTCCTATCTCCTGCTGTTTCCAGGCCTTTGGGAAGAGCAGAATCAAAGAAACCAGAGTGATTGCTACCAGGGACTATGGAGATCATCTGGTCTGACCAGCCCATATTATATAATAAAGTTCTATCTTATAAGGCCCAGAGAAGACAAGAGGTGACCCAAGTTCACACAGCGCAGTTATTATAGAGCTGAGGTGTAGAGCTTGGTCTCCTGGTTCACTCCAGTGTTCTTTAAACCAAATGTAGTAAAAGAATTCAGAAATGCCCCTGGAAGGGCCCATCAGCCTGGAAAATCATCAGGGCAGTTCTATTACCCCCTGACTGGTATAAGTTGTCTACACCATGGGGACGCTGATAGAACAGGAGGAGGTTGAGACAGAGATTTGAAGAGACTGTCTACTATAGGAAAATGTGAAAAGTAAGGTGACTCCAAAATCATTTAAGCTAGGCTTCAGCAGTATGTGAACCGAGAACTTCCAGATGTACAAGCTGGGTTTAGAAAAGGCTGAGAAATCAGAGATCAAAGTGCCAGCATTCACTGAATCATGGAGAAAGGAAGGGAATGGATGGATAGATGAATGAATACATAAATGAACGACTGCTGGGCTGCAGTGGCCCCTTTCCACTCCCCTGTTGAATAGTCTCACTCTTGGCCTGTGAAGATCTCAAGTCTAAGTTAAATATTGGGAAGAGAAGCTTAGGGCTTTCCAGGTGGCTCAGTGGTAAAGAATCCACCTGCCAATGCAGGAGATGTGGGTTTGATCCTTGGCTTAGGAAGATCCGCTGAAGGAGGGCATGGCAACCCTCTCCAATATTCTTGCCTGAAGAATTCCATGGACACAGGAGCCTGGAGAGCTACAGTCCATAGGGGCACAGAGTCAGACACGATTGAGCAACTAAGCACATAAAGAGAAGCTTGAGAACTTGCTGAAAATCAAGTTTTGGCTTCCTGTGAAACACATCTAGTTTGTAACAATAAAGAACCTCAGAACAAGTAAAAATTTTGTACTGTAGCTATTTTTCTCTCTGGTTGGAAAACATTTGGATATTCTATCAATTTCAGCAGTCTTTTGCATGTCTTCAGCATTCTTCTCTCAGCTTACCTTATAGACATAACAATTTTTAAATACCTAGTATATTTTTAGGGCATGTAAATATCATCATATCTCCTGGCAAGAAAAAGCTGGCAGTTTAATAATAAAGTGAGTGAAGGGCATTTGGAATGTTATCCACTCTGATAATGACTGTTGAACAAAACAAAACAGAAACAGTTGCAAAGTTGAGGGAGGAGAAGGGAGATGAAGACATTTTCATCACTTCAAGATTTGGGAAAGCAATCACTGCAGATATTTGCTGGCACGAGAAGAGATAAGAGAGCTAAGAGGGGAGGTAATCAGACGCAAGGTCAGAACAATCCCACCCCCTGTCTTACAATGTCCTTCCTGTTGGTTCTTGTTCCCACTGACAGGCAGAGAGGGAAAACATTCAAAGACAGACTGTTTCCCCAGTGGTTCTCTCACTCTCCAGGAAGAGTCACGTCTATTTGTGTGAACCCAACTATTTGACGTAGTTGAACACATAGACTCTGAGGGGTGGGCACCCACAGAACTTGTCTGTAGGAGAGTCCCCTGAGAATCTCTGATCTGGGGAACACCAGCAGGGACTCCTTAAAGACAAGTAGTGCAGAGAGACTAAAGAGCCTCAGGGTCAGCTAGCTTTATAATCATCTCAGATTTGGACGAGTTCGGGCTCTTCGGTTGGAAGAAATCAGACCTGCTCCTGCTGGTAGTGAAGAGGTAGACAGAGAACAGTCATTACAGAGATCCATGTGGCAAAGGGGAAAACCGATCACATTCATCTGACTATAGGACCCCAATGTGGGCTGACCCTGTTAGGGTCTCCTCTGTCTAAGACCTCAGCGTAGGTTCTTCTGGCTTAATTTGGAAGGCCGTGTGTGGCGTCTTTGGGGATATCACTGGGATTTTGCAGAGGGAGTGCTGCTGAGCTCGGGGTGATTAAAGAGGACAGGAAAGACCACTGCTGCAGTAAAGGTGATCCTTGTCAGGAAAGATCCTTGGAGCGGCACTTCATGTCTGCTTGCCTCAACAGAGGACAGGCGATTCCTCACACTCATTCATTTCATTCAGTTACTTATTTGTTCTTTTTGGGAAAATACTAAATAACAACATTGTGTGACAAGTGCTCTAACAGGAGGTTGAGAGTGCCAGGGGCTCACAGTGGGTGGGTAGAGTAGCATGCAGGCAGGGGACACTGTGATGTGGCTGAGCGAGCTTTCAATAGAGGACAGATGAAGGTGTAGCTTGGAAACAGGTAATGGTTCAGGGAATGGCAGGAGCTCAGGCTATGAAGCTGAAGTGTGGTCATGGATTAAAAGTCCTTTATGTGCCCGCAGAAGAAACCAAACTTTACCTTGTGGGGAGAGAACTGTTGGTGAGTTTTAGGTAGGGGAGTAAGACCCCACAGTAATGCTATCTTCCTTCTCACTGCTCCAATCTCCTTATTCCCACCATGGAGGGCAATTGGCAATGTTTATCAAAATTACAAATGTACAAATCTTTTGTGCCAGTCATTCCTCTTTGGAGAATTTACCTGACAGATATGCCTGCACCCATATGAATGACCCAGGACCAGGTTTTTCATGGCAGCATCATTTGTATCAATAAAAGATTGGAAACAACTTCAATGTCTCTCAATAGATAAATGGTTGAATCAATTATATTCTACCCATACAATGGATAATGTATGAGTGAGTGAAAGTTGCTCAGTCGTGACCCCCATGGATTCTAAAAAAAGAATAAAGAAACTTTTACTGTAGTGATGTAGGAAATTCTCTAAGATACACTGTTGGGGGGGCGGGGTGAAGGCAAGGCACAGAAATGTGTATACAGTATGCTAGCTTTTAAAGAAGTGTGAAGAATTATATATATATATATATAATTTGCTTGTATTTGCATAAAGAAACTGTATGGATAAAAAGAAAAGTCACAAGTGGCTATCAAAGGGGATAAGGCAGAAACTGGACACATGGCTACAGAAATGGGAGAGACTTCACTGTATTCTTTTCTGTGGATTTTAATCATGTGAATGTATTAGAAAAGTACATTTACATATTATTAAGTAACCAAGAAAGAGGGAGCGAGGGAGGGAAAGAAAGGTGGGGGTGGTGGTCTCTACCGTTCCTTTTCCCCTCTGCAGGCTTCGTTTCTGCTTTCACATTGCCAGAACTTTCTTTCGGTGAGTTCAGGGGCTAAGGGCTTCCAGTGGTTAAGGGAAACACACAACTTTTCTTTCAGACCTTGGTGTAGAGGGATCTATTGTTGGCATCTGGGCTGAATTTCTTTCTTTTGATTCTAAGTAGAGAAAGGCAGGGAGGTGAGGGGGAGAGAGAAGAAAAGTACTTTTTACTTTCCTCTCTTTCCCTCACCGCTGCGAGTGCTGAAGCAGTTTTGTGCTCGCTGTGGAAACAGGAGTTTGCTGGAGAGGCCAGGAGTCTGGCTGTTCCTGCAGTGGGCCAGGGGGAGTGGGGAAAGAAAGCCACTCAGGAACCACGGGCATCACTGTTTGAAAAGAAAACAGGTGAGAAATTGCAGAGGCTGAGAAAAGGACAGGACTTCCCTTGGGTTTGTTGCCTAATGCTTACAGGTCACCTGTGCTGCGCCGTTTCAGACTTGAGTCTTAGAGGCCTGCTGTAGCCGCTCTCTCAGCAGGGGATGGTCACTAGTACCCCCAACATCCTAAGAAACTCCCAACCACGCAAGGCTTCTTTTAACCCAGGAACTCTCATCTCGCTGGTCTGGTGTTAAGTTTACCTCCAAAACCAGAGCACAGCTCTCTGCTTTCTGTTCCTCCCCCAGAAGCAGTTCACAGAACCGAGGAAGGCGAGGGTGTATGCCCAGCACACCCTTGTGTTCTCCACGCTCCTAGAATAGTAGCTCTAAGTAGATTCCCTTTCCTTTTTAATCACATTCATCTTTGATCCCAGGAACATCAAGCTCACAGTGGGAATGCCTGGGCCATCTGGCAGCTGCTTCACCAAAGTGTTATAAGCAGTTTGATACCGTGGAGATTAGAAGTGGGAGAGGACTCTGACTGGCAGAAGAGCCAGCAGGATATGGTGGGCATGGTGATCCCTTGCCTCCATCCTCTAAGTCAAACGTCCCAAGGAAAAAAGGAAGTTGGGCTGAGTCTTGCTTTAACCAGGGTGCTATAAAAATTAAGCCCTCTCTTTCTCCCATTAGAGGGTACAGTAAACCTACACACATTTGGGGCCACAGAAAATGATGAATAACCTAGTGCCACAAAGGATGACTGCCTGGCTCACAGTTCCCCTCTGTGGTGTACCCCCAGTCCTCAAGTGGGAGTCCCCAACACAGGCTCAAGAGGTCTGCAAATCCTGCATTTGAGGTTCCAGAGCTGCTCCAGTCTCTGCCCTTTCTATTCTTGGTTGCTAACTTTCCTTGGATTCTGTAATGTATACAAACATTTTTCTAATATCTTGCCCTACCCACATCCCCCACACCCACTTTTTATTCCCTATTTTAAAATGTCAGAGTTAGAAGTATTCAGAATTTATCTTGTTTTTTAGAGGGTTTGGTGAGATGACAGCGACAATGGTATGTATTATTCTAGTCTAGACGAACATAATTTCTGTCTCTCCCATCTCCTTGGGATATCCGCAGCTTCTACTCTTGTTTTGCTCTATTTTCTGCAAAAGTGGATGCTGATATTTTTAACCAGAGCAGTCACTCCTCTGATTAAAATTCTTCAGTAACTTTCCAATGTTCTTAGAATAAAATGTAAAATCTTTGGTGCCCCATACAATAAAACCTGAAATTCTTAGTAGGTCCTTTTTGCAGTTCCTTGCACAAACTCCTTCTATCTTAGGGCCATCACATATGCTAGTCCCAGTCTGGAGCGCTTTTCTCACTGCTCTGAGTCTCATTTTGGGGATCTTGGTTAAATCATCACCTTCTCAGGGGCTTTAGTTCTCTCCAATCTAAATGAGGTCCCCTTATTTTTTTAAAACAGCATCTACCCTTTTCCTTTACAGTTCTTATTTATTACAGCTCATAATTACGCATTCATTTTGGTAACTCTGGGCAATGTCTGTCTCCCACACAAGACTCAAAGTGCCTGAAGAGGGAGGGCCTATATCTGTTTCAGTCCCTGTGACAATGCCTGAACCCAGTACAGAAACTAGCAAACAGTAGGTACCCACATATTTGATGGATGATTAAATAGGGAGAGACTGGCATGGCTGGAGAAGGTTGAGATTTAAGATAAAAACCTGAATTTGTGTGCTAGTGGTAGAAAAGGAATCAAATTTAAAGAGAAAAATCACCATAATGTGACAACGGGTGGTGAGGAGACACTGCTTTCCTAGTCAGAAATGCCACCCGACTCAAAGAGAAGGAAATTAATTTTCAAACCAGGGTGACTAATGGTTAGGTTTGAGGAAATACGATATTTACGTTGGCTTTAGACATACTGGCTGGAGCCGATCAAACGACACTCAAGGGGAAATGTTCAGAAAGCTGCAGGGTGTAACTTGAGCTCCAGTAGGCCAGGAGCATGAAAGAGAAACTCGGAGAGGGTTGTTCACAGAAGTGGGGACTGAAGCATCTAAGACAGCTCAGACCCTGTGGAGAGGAAGATTTACCTCGCTTCAGGGGGCCGTTACACCAAGGTGACCGGTAGTGGGCACACCCCGTGCATTGTAAAGTGCTACAAAGTACTTTATACACAAAGACATAGACATCTAGAATGGTGAACTGATCTGCTCAAGGTCATGTGGCAAGTCAGTGACAAAGCATTCCAACCCACTTTTCCTGACTTGTAAGGTCCAATGTTCTTTGCATCATAACAGAAATTTCCTGAATTTTTCGACGTGTCCACTTCCTGATAGCCAAGATAGGCAAGTAAAAAGCAGAATTTCATTCCCTTAGTTTATTAAAGATGACAATGAAATGTTAGGCTGTGTATGAATTACACCAAGTAGAAACTCAAGTTTGGAACACGATTTGTACACACACGAACATCTGTTTAGACTCTTGTTCCTTTTATGTGAATTCAACAAAAGCTCTAAAGCCTTGGTAGAGAGTTAATAACAGCCTCATTTAAGTGGAAAACATCTGCCTCCCACTCTTCTGCTATGTCTTGAATCTTGTCTCCACCTTGCAAGCAAACTCTTTTTTCCCTTTATTTATAGAAAAGAACACGTCTTCCCTCCTATTTCTCTCAGAAGGAACTCTCTTCAGTGCATTCAGAGCTTCTCCCCACAACAGCGGGGAGTTTCAGATACTGGTAAGTTGCAAAGTGCTTTCAAAACACCCCATCCTCTTTCCTCTCTCCCCCTACTCTCAAATAAATAAATAAATGGTATCTGGATAGTGAGGAGAGCAATGTCAGGGTCACTAAAACAGATATGCAACCTAGAGGGATAGGGTTGGGGAGCTGGAGAAAAAAAAGTGAAAACCCAGGAGCACATGAGATTGCGGAGCTCAGCTTTAGAAAGTGTCAGCGTCTTCCGTCCTTTCATCCTATGCTACATGAAACACGCACGACAGTAATGAGAGGACATCTCTCCTCCAGTGTAGTGACTTGGAGTAAGGAGCTGGATTTTCAGTTTAAACCAGAACTGAAGTAGAGCTCACCATTTTCACAAACACCTTAGTCTGAATCTGAGGCCTAATTCTCAGCGAGACTTGAGTTTCACAATATCATTCCAAAGCTCCTTGATAGACCAGGGAGTTTCTAGTCTGCCCTTCAACACTGGGCTGGGCTGGAGGCTTTGGCTTTCACAGACCCTCTGCCCCTGCCATGAACTGAAGGGAGAACAGCCTTAGGGTCTTCCAGCCTGACGTGGCCTTCAGATCCCAAGTCTGAGGCAGAGGGACCAATGCCAGACGTCAGCTTCTTCCCGCTCCCTCTTGTCCTGGGGGAGCCTCAGCTCTGTTACTTTACTGCCCCTACTACTTCCAGTGACATTCCGGGTTGCCTCTGACTCAGACACTCAGCAGCTTCCACCAACCATGTGCAACTTTCTGTTCAGCTTCCCGGGACAGCACCCACAGCAGGTTTTTTCCTACTAGCAACCAACTATGGAAAGACAGGCACCCAGGAAGCAGTCAGTCCCAGAACTAAAATGCTGTGGGCTTTAGTTCACAGAGCTGCCAGCCCTTGGAGCTGTTACCCTGACCAGTGCTTTACATACAGGTCAGGAGCTACAGCAACTTAAAGAATGCCACAGACATATACACGGTCCCTTCAAAAAATTTTCCCATCAAAACACACATTAAAAAAAGGGTGTGGGCGTGTGTTAAAATTAGTAATAATGACGACTGCATATACTACCATCATCAGGCTAAAGAGTTAAGTGCATAATTGGCATAAAGGTTCTTGTTATCATAAGAACACAGGAACATTCATGCTCACAGCCACAACTATCAAGTCTTTTAACACCACTAATAGCAGGAAGTTTGCACCTCAACTTTGACAAAAGAAACTAAGCCAGGAGCTCAGCCACTGGGGAGGGTCCAAGCCCCACTGCAGCAGGGAAGGGAGAGCATGGAGTTGGGCCAGGCTTCTACTCAGAACTGCAGAGACCTCCTAACAGAGGACAGAGTGGCAAGAGACTCACGGATGAGATGCTGGATGGGCTTCTGTCCTCACTTTAAGATGGCACCAGGGACTTGTCTGAGCTTGAGAGGTCAAACCTGCACCAGAGCTATGTTGACTAAAAGGGATCTTATCACCCAAGAGGAGGCCAACGGCTCCTCTGACGGAACAAATGCTCCTTAAACAAGAGTTGTGGCCTCACTTATGCTTGAAATAGTTCTGGTCTAAGTATCAATTCTGGTCTTTGTGTCAAGTCCCCCAGGGTAGGTAAAGAAAGTCAGCCTGTGATATCATCTATGCCTAAAATACAAGAAAGTTATGACTGCCTCTTCGAGGTGTCTGAAGAGTCCAAGGTAGCAGTAACGCTGTTTTTATGGCCTGAGAAGCACCTACATAAGAATGCCCATGACGCAGTCCCATTCTCTGAAGCTTCTCCTCAGGGTCTGACCCTGTTCCAGGACTGGGAGAGAGAAAACTCCACCCTCCTGTTTCAGCAGCAAAGGAGAAGTGAGTTCACTGAGAAAGGCCTGGCTCAGAAGCTCCAGAATTAAAACAAAACAAAACTGGAAATGATTCTTGAGCTGCAGCTGAAACCAGATCTGGTCCAAGTGGAGAAGGCCATGGATATTGGAAGAATTGAGTCTCACCGTCCACTCCCCTAACAGAGGCACTGGATGCTTCATTTACGGACCCATGTGTCAGCTCTGATGGAAATGCTTGGTACCTGCAAATTGTCACAACAGACTGGACCCCACCAACCTATATAAGGTTGAATACACATGGACATTAGACAGATCATAAAAATTAATAATGATGATAACAGTAAAAAAAAAAAAAAGATAAAACCAAGTGGGGAAAGTCCTTAGGAGGGTGGCTCAGTTCCGCACTATATGTGACCCTCGCCCCTAGAAAGAGCGCTTTCCATGCTTTCTCAGGTGGTCTCCAGGTCAGTGGCCTCCAGGGCCAAGGCCTCGGTGGGTTCCTCCTCGTAGTCGGACATGTAGGACTCCAGGCTCTGCTTGGCCAGCAGCTCCCTCCGGGCCTGCAGCCGCTCACAGCGGGGACAGCTTCCAGACTTGAAACAAGTTTTATGGTAGCATGCTTTACACTCTGTTCAGGTTGGGAAGGGGAGAGAGAAGAGAACAATCGGTGTCATCTCAGGCTGGAAGCAAGTCACTGCCAGGACCCTTCCTACAGCCATGGCTTAGTGTACCTGTGGTGAGACACAGGGAGCTGCTGAACCAAACCCAGCTTCTGTTAACAGGGGCAGCTGACGGGAAATTAATAAGCCCTGGGCTCTGTCTTTATGGCCAACCCCATGCTGGGCACCAGCTCTCACCTTCACAGATCCGGCACTTGTGGAGCTCAAAGGGGAAGATGATGTCATCTTCATTCTGGCAGAACTCACAGATGAAGCCCTTGGCTTGGCAGAGCTGGGGAGGAAATAGACAGGCAGAAAAAGGAGGCAAAGTTCACCAGGAACTGGCCAGGAGGGTGAATACAAGAGGGGCGAGGAGCAAAATATAAATAAGACTTGAGGGGCTCCAACGGCTTCCCTGGTGGCTCAGTGGTAAAGAATCCACCTGCAGTGCAGGAGACATAGGAGAAACGGGTTCAATCCATGGGTTGGGAAGGTGCCCTGGAGGAGGGCATGGCAACCCACTCCAGTATTCTTGCTGGGAAAATCCCATGGGGTTTCAAAGAGTTGGATACGACTGGAGCAACTGAGCACACATGTGCGAGGGGCTCCAAAGTGTTCTCCAACCTTCAGGAAAGAGACTGGAACTGGACTTAGCATGACTGCCAAACTGGGCCCAGGCTGGGCAGTGTCAGACAAAGTTTTAAGATGGAGACAAGAAAGGCACGAGTTTGAGAAACTCCAGCCACAGGAGTGGTTCACAAAGGAGAGATGACAAGAAGGAAGGAATGGGGCTACAAAGGGCTTCCTAAAGTAAAAATTCCTGTGTGGGTAATGATTTTATTTTGAGATGGGAACCACAACCAATTAAGATGAAATGTAAAGGCAAGGACAGTTTTCAAAAATAATATCCAGCCTCGGGCCAGGTTATAGTGAAGTCTTTCCAATTCCCCCTGCTACACAGGAGCTCTACATGTGCCCCATTTTAAGCTAATTCTGGGACTGTCACAGCAACACAGCATGGATATATTCTAAGACATGGAATTCTAAAAATGGAATTTCTGGTATGTTGTATAGATCAGGAACAATAATAACTTGCATCTACAGAATATTTAAGTTTACACAGTGGTGGTGGTGGTGGTGTAGTAGCCAAGTTGTGTCCGATTCTTGCCACCCCACGGACTGTAGCCCACCAGGCTCCTCTGCCCATGGCATGCTCCAAGCAAGAATACTGGAGTGAATTGCCGTTCCCTTCTCCAGGGGATCTTCCTGTGGTATTTCCTTTGGTTACAGTGACTGAAAATGCTAAGACAAGACCCTGTCCTTCTCCGAGTCTAATCCAGGGTCCTCCTCCCACATCATGGCAACTCTTTAGTGAAGACCCACTTATTCCTGTCCGTTTCCCAGGAGAAATGCCAACACCACATCCTCTTCTAATTCTAGATTCCTTAGATCTGGATGATTTAGCTGTTCATCAACCCTGGGGAGAGCAAGCCTGTGCAATTTCTCTCACAGTGTTAACAGGCCAACTCAGCTTCCTAGAATTCAACAGCATGAACCCTGGACCCACACTACTCTTCACATCCCTAAGCAAGGGCCCTGCAGAGTGCTAGAGCAACAGTTTCTTACCACACATCGCTCTACATGGGCAGCCCCCGCCCTGGTGAGCTCAGCAAGCCGGGGCCCCAGCTCCCCCTTCCTGGTGGCAGTCAGGTCATTCAGCGAGTACAGGTGGAGATCCTCCGTCAGGTGGCCTGGAACGGTGTCAAAGGCATCCAGAAGCCTGCAGGAAATGAGGGGAAGTGGGCAGAAGCAGAGAATGAATGCTTTGTGTGGCCCATCAGAGAAGAAGGATTTCTCTCCAGAAGCTGGTTAGGGATGAGAAGGGTCCTAGAAATAATGAGGGTGGATAACACCCAGCCCACCCAGGCTACCCCAACCTTCCCCGCAACTAGGCATCTGGAGGGTGAAGTGACTTCTATGCCCTTCTGCAGAGTGACTCGGGCTGACCCTGGATGGAATAACCAGAGTTCCCCTTCTGGAGAGAAGGATACGTAGTTACTGCTGTAGTTCTTGTTTACTGTTTCTAGAATTTTCTGCATGATCCCCCTACTCTCCTGCTTTACATAACAAGGGCCAACTGCTGGGACATGTTTCTTCCAGAGACACTGACGGAGCTAGAGGTCTGTGGCCTCCATCAAGACTTACTCTTTAGCCAGTCGGCAGGTCTTGAACATGTTCTTCATGTGATAGAGCTGGATCCGCAGCAGCTGAAGAGAAGGGCATTGTGGGGGTGGGTGGAGGGGTCAGAGGAGGTATGAAGGAGAGGGGAACAACCATTAGAAAGAAAGTGCCTTTAAACCATGCAGGTCTAGAGGGCTTGCATGCAGTAACCAGAGCCAGGCCTTTCTCCATACCTTTAACTCAACAATACACTTCAAAGTGACCCGTCAGGGAAGGCCCTTTGCTAGGACTGCCCAAATCACATACACAGCTGGGAGCCGCTGAAAAATCCAGAATCCAAACTTTTGGCCTGATACCCTCTTCTCTGCTCACTTAATATTTTCAGTGAAGGGGAGAAATCCTGCTTTTGCCATCAAATGCTTTCTATAACTCTAGAGCTGCCTTGCCAGGTTTGAGACTAGCTAGACGCTTTGGAAATGGCAAGAGAAAGTGCACAGAGAGAGCGAGAATGATAAGATGGTTACAGCTCTGCATGGCAACAGAGAGGACTGTGGTGATCTTGGGAAACCGCCAAGAACAGAGGGTAATCTATGCCATGACCTTTCCGAGGGTCTCACCCGGACGTGATTGAGCAGCTTGACCTTCCTATAGAGGGCACTGTTGATGTCCTGAACGTTGAAGAGAGGGTCGTTCCAGATCTTAATGAGCAGATCCTTGGAGAAATTGCTGACGTAGTACTTGCTGAAATCCCACTTGCGCAGAACGCGGCTGGGGATAACCATCTGGGCATTCTCGTGGCAGCACTGACAGAAGTACTTGCCCAAGTACTCACAGTACCGCAGCCGCTTGATGTAATCTGCATAACAGAAGGTCAACAGGTCAGAGGCGGCTTTCCCAGCTATAAGCTGGTGAGGTGGCCTTGCTGTTCCTTTTGAATTAGAAGGAGGGCTGGTCAGTGGACTCCAACCACTTCTGTCTGAGTTCCCAAAGCCAGCAGAAACCCATACAGTGAGGCCTGTGGTTTCTGTCTCCCAGACTGGAGGCCACTGAGGAAATGAACGCTGCCAAGTTGGGAAGATCCAGTCTCCAAGAACCTGGCTAAGAGTACCATAAGTCCCCTACATACAAACGAGTTCCATTCTGAGAGCATGTTCGTTAAGCCCAGCTTGTTCATAAGCCCAACAAAGTTAGCCAAGGTATCCAACTACCACAACCAGCTATATACTGCAGCTTTTACGCTTGCTCTGGACATCCTGGGCTTGAAGTAAAGACACTGTACTACTGTACTCTATACAGCTGTTGTTGTTGAGTCGTTCAGTCACATCCAACTCTTTGTGACCCCACTCACTTAGTCCACCAGGCTCCTCTGTCCATGGGATTTCCAAGGCAAGAATACTGGAGTGAGCTGCCATTCCCTTCTCCAGGAGATCTTCCCAACCCAAGGATCAAGGCCGCATCTCCCGTGTTGGCAGTCAGATTCTTTACTTCTGAGGCACCAGGGAAGCTCACTGTATGCAGTACTGAACAGTAAAGCACACCAAAGCGCAGCCACTTGTAGAGGATGCACACAGGTGACAAAGCACACCAGCATGTGGACTTCCATGCTTGGACATGTGAACATGTATCCACACCTTTGAAAGTCCACAACTCAAAAGATTTCTATGTAGGGCACTTACTGTACACAATTTTCTCTGGGAATGGGCTTCCAGAAACCACTTTCCTCTGATTACCAGTGTTCTTGCCTGGTCCTACCCCTTCCCTCTTCCAGGCCCCTTCTTTTCCTTTCCTCCGTTCTGTGCCATTAGCTCCTCTCACTGCCCCACTGACCAGCTCCCTTGCCCATGTGTGTGAGAGGGTGAAGCCCCTGGAGGCGGCATGAGGGTCAGAGAAGACACTCACCAGGATCAGTCCGGATGCCGCAACCTGCGCAGCGGTAGTTCTGCTTGGCCACGGCGATTTTCCTCCTGAAGGAAAGGGAGGGAAAGGTGTTGCAGATACCAGCTTTACGAGGCCTCTGTGACGTACAGGGCGAGGACACAAACACAGGGCTCTCAGAAGCTGGGAAGGGAGGGGAATTCACTTATTTGTTTTTAAGAGTTGGACAAAACAAGCCTATTGGGAGAGCCCATTCAAAGCAAGGATGGCAAGGCGAGAATTTAGGCCTAGACAGTGACTCTCCTCAATAACGAGCCACATTTTCTGTACAAATATAAGAGATGACAAATCAAGAGGAGAGAAAAGGAAAGAAAAGCATCCATCCCTCTCAAGAGGGAGGGGGAAGAAAACAGCTCATAAAACTATTGGGAGGAAGGCAACAGGTTGGGAGACCAATGATAAAGGACCTCTTTTAACTTCCAGTTAGCTCTGGGAAAGAATGGGAGGTTTAAGAGTAAAATTTGCAGACAAGAAGGATAATCCTCTTCCTTGGCCTTTTAGAACTGTGTGGGAGGTACAGCTGCAGGTAGAGAGAAGAGGGTAAGGAGACAGTTCTGACAACCCACAGAGAAAGTATGTTTTCCAAAGGGCACAGCCCCTGACTACTCACGTTGGGGCTGGATGAACATTAAAAATTATCTGTGGCCGGGGTGGTGCCCACTCCAGGTTGCCGCGAACGCGGATACGCAGCTTGTAGATGTCAGCATGCTGCCCATCATCTGGGGAGATGGGCAGTGAGTCAGGGATGGGCAGCAGCTGCAGGAGAAAAGCAAAGGGTGATCTTCCATGGACAGTCTGGGGAATACATACACTTGACCCTTCTGACCACAACAGAAACATAATTAATGAAAGACTTCTCAGAAACACCTAAGCAAGGGCTTCATGGAACCTTGGCCTCAAAATAAATAAGGGTCCAGGCTATTAGAAGTGAGGGCCTTGGGTTTCAAGAATCTAAAGGAATGGAAACAGCACCCCAGTTGGTGGCGCCTCTCACTAACGCTGTCCCTGAGCCCACCCTGGGCCTCTTGGTGCACCAGGGTGTGTCATGCCTCACTCAACTGTAGAGAAAAGAAGAACCTTTTTTCAATTCTTTCAGATACTCTCCCAGGGTCTCAAGGTGGTCACAGCTCAGGTGTGCTGCCCCAGGTCTAGTGAGCAGTCGTGTGGGGTAATGACAGGGAAGGAGCTGCCACCTACATGCACAGGCATGTATGAAGGCATGCACATGAGTTAAGTCGCTTCAGTCAAGTCTTAGGTCTTTAAGACCCTATGGACTGCAGCCCGCCAGGCTCCTCTGTCCATAGAATTCTCCAGGTAAGAATACTGGAGTGGGTTGCCACGCCCTCCTCCAGGGGATCTTCCTGACCCAGGGATTGAACCTGTGTCTCTTATGTCTTCTGTATTGGCAGGTAGGTTCTTTACCCCTAGTGCCACCCTGGGAAGGCCAAGACAAGCATGCACACATGCCTTCATTTATTCATTCCACACATTTGCAGTGAAGGGCTTCTACGAGTCAGGAAAGAAACACATACATTCATGCTCAACAGTGGATGTATGACAGAGAAGAACAATATCAGGAAGGCTCACAGCCTCCTGGGGCTGGGCGGTGGGTAGAGAGGTAGAGCTGAAGAACCTACCTTCTGAGGGGCATCGTGCTCTGGAACAAGCCACTCCAGCTCCGAGGCGGCAGGGAGCTGCATCCCCTCAAACTGCTTCAGGAGCCCCATGGCCACTGCCTCAGCAGACGTGGAGTGCAGGCAGCAGTGGGAGCTGAAGTGGAGAGAGTCAAGGGAGGCTGACCAGGGAAGACAGGAGGATAGGAGCCCTCCCTTTAGGACCCGACAACTTACACAGTGATTTCCAGGCTGAGAGAACACTCACAGCCACCCCAGGCTACAAAGGTTTCTTTCTCATCATTTTCAGACTTGTGTGTACAGTGGAAAACACAATGGTCCACACAGAGTTCTAAGACTTAGGCTCAGGTAGCATTTACTAGCATTCATGACAATGCTGGTCAAGAATTCTGCATCAAATCCTTTCTCTAAACTTTTCTTTTTTGGAGGCCACACCATACGGCATGTGGGATCTTAAGTTTCCTGACCAGGGATCAAACCCAGGCCCTCTGCATTGGAAGCGTGGAGTCTTAACCACTGGACCTCCAGGGAAGCCCTAAACTTCAATTTCTTTAACTGCAAAATGGGAATGACAACATCTGGTTACAAAGCTGAGAGAGTCAAACTGCTCTGTGGACTCTAAAGACTATTGCTTCTCCCATGTGAGCTTCTGTCTCCTCTAGCTGAGCCTACTATGGGGAACCTGTTCAATCTGATTTCATAGTCAGAAATCCTGATCACTGTTCTGTCTTTTAAGACCTCATCTTCTCGGGGTCTCTGATATAATCAGACATATCAGAGAAGGAATAATCCACATTGAAAGCTTCACTTCCACCAGAGCCCACCCTGTTTGAACCCATAGTCTTCTCTCTCTTTCCCTGGCTCACCACCAACAGGCAGGCTGGTCACATTAACCTTGCCTCTTTGTGGATTCAGATGGCACCACTCCATCCATATGTCAAAAACTGAGTTTATTTCTCCACATATCCCTAAGTTGTATTAAAAAAAAAAAAAAAGAAAACTACTTACAAGGACTGAGAAGAAATGAAGGATTTGCTGTTGGAGGGCGTGCTCCTTCTGATGTCAGAATCTAAATGGAAACAACAGTTAAGGGGGACAGGAAATAGAAAGGGAGGAGGTAAGGATAATAATGGACACTAGTCCAAGCTACTGCCAGCTAAGCACTCAGGGTGACAGCAAGGTGCCACATTCTATGCAGGATAAGGAGCAGAGTCCAGGTGAAGGTCTACATACGATTTGTAGTTTGACTGTTCAGGTGACACCAGGCTGAATTAGTGTAAACACAGCATTGAGAAGGTCAAAGTGGCTACAAATCCAGGTGGAAACACAAACTCTGACTTGGTTTAAAGCAGTGAGGGAAAAAATGAAGCATCCTAAAGGCAAGCACGGAGAAGGTGATGGCACCCCACTCCAGGACTCTTGCCTGGAAAATCCCATGGACGGAGGAGCCTGGTAGGCTGCAGTCCGTGGGGTCGCTAAGAGTCGGACACGACTGAGCATCTTCACTTTGATTTTTCACTTTCCTGCATTGGAGAAGGAAACGGCAACCCACTCCAGTGTTCCTGCCTGGAGAATCCCAGGGACGGGGCAGACTGTTGGGCTGCCGTCTATGGGGTCGCACAGAGTCGGACACGACTGAAGTGACTTAGCAGCAAAGGCAAGCAGGGACATACTCTGTACCAAGCAGCGACAAATTAATCCAATTTCTCTCTCATCGTCTAAACCTCAAGCCCCCTTAAATGATAAACTCTCAGAAGTAAGAACTCTATTGAGGTCTTTTAAAATTTCAGAATCAGTACCCAGCACAGAATTTAGATCATACAGGTTATTCATTAAATGTACTTGGAATTGAAACTTTGCTTCTAACATCTGACTGCTATTGGTATCACCCTTGAATGTGAGAAGTCTTCCATGTCCTTAACAAAGTTTCATGGAAAGACTCCCTTCCTGTCCGGTGGCACAGGGAAGAAAAGAACTTCCCTATAGCTTGGCAACTCCCTGGAGATGCCTGGTAAACAACATATTTTCATGGAACTATTCAACATGATCTTTACTATAGAACTTGGAAACACAGTCATGGGAAACTATGGCAGACTTTCCAAAGCCTATTTACAGTAAAGAATTTTGAAGAGAGTTTCTAATAATGATATGATTGAATCTCTAGAGATCTCATCTACCCAAATAATTTTAATAGAGAGAAGGGAATATAGCATTCATGTTCAAGAAAGGCAGACAGAGCCTGTTCAAGTCATGGAAATAGGACTATTCTGATAAGCCTCATCCCTCACTTCCTTTGATGCCTCATGAAAAGACCTTTTCCTAATTAAACCTACACAATGACCAATCTACTGCATTTAAGCCCCTAAATAGAGCACCAGGCTTAAATGACATCACTCTGCACTTGGCCATGAGTTGCTCAATTGTTCTTCATGTTTTCTCTGTACACATATATATTTGTATGGATAACCAGATTATAATATCTCCTTGTGAGGAAATGAGATCATGTCTAATTCTTCTGCTTAGCCCCCAAATACTTAATACAGTGCTCTGTATACAAGCATATATTCAAATAATATTCCTGGCCTTGAGGGCCAGGCTTCAAAGCTATAAGTACAAGAGAGGAAAACTGAAACCTCTCAGCTTTCATATGCTCTTTAAGCATAGAAAAACTTAAGACAGCAACAAAATCTTTACTAGTAAATAATAAATCCTATTTTATTTAACAAGTAAGATCATGTATATCATATACTCTGAATTTGCACCACCCAAATCCACTTCCCAAGATGCTGCTAGTCTGTATTCCATTCTAAATAGTGCTGTATTTCATTCCAAATAAAGTCCAAGAATACTGGAGTGGGTAGCCTATCCCTTCTCCAGCAGATCTTCCCGACCCAGGAATCAAAGCAGAGTCTCCTGGATTGCAGGCAGATTCTTTACCAACTGAGCTATCAAGAAAGCCCTCTAAATAGTGCTATTGGATGGAAAAAAATTCTTGGTAATAGCAGACCTTGATAGACCACTGGATTTGCAACGCTGATATGAGTAACACTAAACTGCCTTGGATTGTACAAAAGTCTTGCCCTGTCCTTAAAACCCTCAAAGAGCTTTGTACATGATAGGTTTTCAAAAAATATTCCCTAAATAATTGGCTCAAAGCAAAAAGCAAATTTCAGCCTGTTTAGGATAGAAAAGGAAAAAGAAGAGAAAATCTTGGATATTCTCGAGTAAAGAGCTAACAGTTATTACTGAGGGCCAGGCTACTAAAGAAAACATGGCATGCCAGAGAGGAAAGGTGGCGGACAATTCAAGGTTGCTGAAAACCACTGTCTTCATAAAAGCTATTTGGCACTTCTTCATCCTCACATTCTTTGAGAGAAAAAGTCTTTGGAAAATAAAGTCATACTTTACCCTGTTGCTTCACTTTTACCAGAGGTATAGTAATGCCCTAGCTAATCATGAATATTTCCAAGAGTGCAGAAGATTACACAAGTTTGGAAGTGAGGATCTTACCCCAAGAGTGGAGAGAGAGAGGCAGTGCCTGAGACCACAGGGATAAAACACCTGTCTCTCGTCAGTGCCATGAAAGCCTTGTGGGTACTAGGCCTCTGCTGCATCCTGCTCACTCTCCAGTCAGTTCAAGCAGATGATTAGCTTAGTGTGGTTGGAACACTAGCTGAAGATCTGGGTAAAAGCAGATCAGGGTCTAAGATAATTAAGGAGTAAAGAGAGAGAAGAAAGCTACTCAACTGAATGAGTTAAACGTACCCCAAATGAGAGCACTTTAGAAAGAAGTCTGAGAAGCTCTCCTTCCATATGGGAGTTTGGAAGTGAGGATATGAATTATGAAACATTTTATCAATTATTTAATGAGAATTGATCAATTCTTTAATGATTTCAAGTGTTTCTGATGCTTTAGATAGGATAAAGCTATTATTATGGACTGGGTAAGTTAAATGATATAAAAACAAACAACAAAATAATGACAAGTTATAAGAAGAATTTTTGTATGTCCAGACATGGGCATTGGAATGATCAGGGAAGAACTGGTTAAAATCCTGTACCCTAGCAAAATCTGCGCATTTTTAAATAAAACAAACAAGGCACAAGAAGAGAGTCAACTTCAGAACTTACTGGCCAGTCTGATAGTGGGTTTCAACCTGTTCTCCCTTCAGCAGATAAGGGGATACCCAACATTTAGAAATCCAACTCTAATGAATTTTCTGCAACTGCTGATTGAAGAGGAAATACTTTAAAATGGAGAACCACAATTACTCTTATCTTAGAAGGAGAAAAAAAATTATTAAAAGAGGGAGGGTGGGGAGGAGCAACCGATTACCTTGAACTGGATATAATTCTTAAACTTGCCAAAAATATAGTTCATGAACTTTCTTCATTATATATTGTGACAATTATCAATTTATTACCTTCTGGCTCCAAACCTGCCCTTCTTTTTGTCTGCTCTGTGATAACGGAGTTGGAGTTGAAAACATTCATCTTTTGCCAGCTGGCACACTGTTAAGCTTTGCCAGCAGAGGGCACTGGAGAAACACTGGAGGAGGAAGGGGATTCTCTGGCTGCTTCTGGTATGCTCCCCTAAGCAGACTCCTATAGTGCAAGCGATTCCCCAGGGTAAGCATGGCCTCAGAAGGCTGTGCAGCAGAGTGCCACTGGTGATATTTTTCATAAATGGCTTCCCTTGCACCTCCTGAGAAGGCTTCAGAGCAGGTGCTGCAGGCCTGGTACCTCCCATGAACCACTTCCCCTTCCCCCAACACCCCTTTAGTTCTGAGGAACAACACTCCCTGGGGGCAGCCTCCCCCAGCACCCCAGAGAATGGTTTCCTGGTGAGGGCTGTTGGCATGGCAGCTTTCATGAACAACATCACTTGACACTCTCAGGGCAGCTCTGCAGCTTCAGAGAACTTCTCCACCATCCAGTGAGCAAGGAGGCCTGGACTTCAGCCTTGGGGGTATGGCTCTCTTCTAGATTCCCTCCCTGTGGCCTCTACTTCAGCCCTAGAGATGGTGACTACTGCTTATATCTGCTATTCCTGTATTCTTTAGAGTTCTCTTTACTCCTTATGAGCCAGTCTCCCATTACTTCAATCCCCCACTAGAGTTAATGATTCTTTATATTGAATTTTCCCTATTCAAATTGTCACGTGGTGTCTGTCTTCTGAATGGACCCTGACTAGGTACATCTACACGGAAGACTGAAATTCTAGAAAAAGGAAGATTAAAGAAGAACTGATGAAGTTGCAATGGAAAAGGAAGAAGGAAGGAAAAAACGGAACTACAAAACCTGAAAAACCAAAGAAATTGAGAAAATTGCCTGGGATCAGAAGCCTGTGAAAGATATTGCATCAATTTGGCAGACACCATCAGAAGAAACAGATGAAGTTAAAGAAGCCAGACACAGAAGATCACATACTGTATGACTGCATTTATACAAAATGTCCAGAAAGGCAACTCTATAGAGATAGATTAGTGGTGGACTGGGGCTTGGGGTGTGAATGTAAATTAACTATAAATGGTAAATTAACTATAAATGGGCATGAGAGGGATCTTACTGCGGATGATGGAAATGTTCTAAAACTAGAATAAGGTGGTAGCTGACAACTTGGTACATTTACTAAAACTTAGTGAGTTGTACACTTAAAGTGAGTGAATTTTGATATGTAATTATTCCTTAGTAAGATGGTTTTTAAAAAATGGAATAGATGTTAATGAATACAAAGCTTTCTATGAATAAGCTTTCTATGATTACAAGTTTATATCCACTTTACTACAAGGAAGAAGTAACCTTCAAGTCTATTTCCTTCACAAACACTTCTGGTTCCATAAGGTCTACTTGCTTAAATAGTATCTAAGAAAGTGATCATTTTAATCAAAGTATTATAATTATGCAGAGTATTTATCATAGATGATGTCTACAGTATGATGCTTAAGTAACCTTCCTTTGATAGAATCCAAAGAGACCCTTCAATAGCATATATTACCCAAGGTGATCAAAAAGAAACCTCTAGACATGATCAGAAAGACTGCTAATGAGAACTATACTGACACTTTGAAAGACTTTTGTACTAGTGATAAACTTGCTTAAAGATCAGAAACAAATAAGAAAGAACAGAAAACAATAAGGAAACCTAGAGCAGAGAAAAACGAACTGCAAATTATGCTTTCATAATTGGGAATCTGTGTGTAGAAAGTTAAATCACTACTTTCGAGACACTTGCTTTCCCACCAAGCCCTCAAAATGTGTGGGATGGTGGGTCACAAGAAAAAGTAGTATTTCAGTTGAAAAATATTTCATATTCTTGGTTTACAAAAAATACTTTAAAGCACCCCAAATGGGGGAGAAAGAATGCTAGGGAGACCAAATAAAAGTATGCTTTCTGGCTAAAGCAGATTGAAAATGCTCTAATTAAGAAGTAGCTGACAGTCAGTAAATGCATATGCAAAGGACTTTGGCTGTGAACATATCAGAAACCACTTTTTTTGTTTGATTTTTGGTTCTTTTTTGTCACCCGGCATGTGGGGTCCTAGTTCCCCAACTGTCCCCAACCAGAGATTGAAACCATGTGAAATCTTAACCACTTGACCACCAGGGAAGTCCCAGAAACCAGTTTAAAAGTGAGTTAGGGGAATTCCCTGGCAGTCCAGTGGTTAGGACTCGGAATTTCACTGCCAGGGCTTAAGTGCCATCCCTATCAGGTAACTAAGATGCCACAAGCCACAAGGTGTGGCCAAAAAAAAAAAAAAAAAAAAGTGACTCAGGATTGTTACTTCTCAAGTAAGACTATGTTAGAATAAATTATAACAGTTTAGAAGTAAAAGGTACCTAATTACTTTTATTTCTCTAAATCTTAATTTAATCTTATACATACGATTATTTCAAACTCAAGTGGCTGACAATATTAAACTGCTAATTAAAATTTTAAATTAATAAAATAATTAACTATTAATTAAATTAATAAATGCCTGGGTTTTGTTGTTTGTGTGTTTTAAAGCCACTTTGAACAGACAACTGCTTCTTGTTTTCGGTTAACCCCATCTACAGAAAGTCTACTTGTTTGGATCATAAGGCAGTTACTAAGACCAAACATTTACAGCAATAAGTACTAATTGTAAACAAAGTATCAGAAAAAGTAGATTTCCGAAAGCTGGCTCTGCAAATTCAAAACTCTGAAGACTGGAAGCTTCTTCTATACCATTCTATCTCATTTTTGCTGTTTAAATGTGTGTCAGTAACTTAGCTCTAGGTTTGAATTATAATTTCTTCACCTGACCACTTCTTTCTACACTCTCCATTACCTCCATCAGCCACAGTGACCTTTAATCTAAAAGAATCTCTATAGAGAAGGATCAACAAGGACAATCTCAGAGAAGAGGACTGTTGGAGTCATATGAGGAAGAAGAAAAGGAGTATGTGAAAAAATGGGACAAATGAACTTATTTATAAAACAGAAACAGAATCACAGATGTAGAAAACAAACTTATGGTAACTGGGAGGAAACGGGTAGAGGGATTACCTGGGAGGCTGAGACTGACATATATACAGTTCTATATATAAAACAGATAACTAATAAGGCCCTATTGTGCAGCACAGGGAACTCAGTATTCTGTAATAACCTATATGGGAAAACAATCTAAAAAAGAGTGGCTATTGTATATGCATTGCTGATTCACTCTGCTGTACAGCAGAAACTAACACAATGCTTTTAAATCAACTATACTCCAATAAAGGAGAAGGCAATGGCACCCCACTCCAGTACTCTCGCCTGGAAAATCCCATGGGCGGAGGAGCCTGGTAGGCTGCAGTCCATGAGGTCCCTAAGAGTCGGACACGATTGAGTGACTTCACTTTCACCTCTCACTTTCATACATTGGAGAAGGAAATGGCAACCCACTCCAGTGTTCTTGCCTGGAGAATCCCAGGGATGGGGGAGCATGGTGGACTGCTGTCTATGGGGTCGCACAGACTCGGATATGACTGAAGTGACTTAGCAGCAGCAGCAGCATACTCCAATAAAAATTAAAGAAAAAGAAAAGAAGTGAATCATTTCTGGTTGGCTTAAGTTCAGTTTTCCCCAGACAGTTCTCTATACCTTTTGGTTCTCATAACACTGACAAGTCACAGGTATGTACAAAAGCTGGTGCAAACATTCACATACATGCATGTATGAGCACACCCACGCTTCTAACACAGGCTACCTGAAAACAGCGAGGCCACTGACACTGAAAGTCCATTCTTTGACATGTGAGTCAGGTTAGATCCTTCACTACCATCTGTGTAATAATGATTATAAAAGGGGGTCCTTTAGTATTCAGACAGGAAGTAAATCGATGAGAATGACAGTTCTATATCACATGTTCCTGGAATCAGGACAGCTGACACTGTTTTTAGAAATCTACATCCACAGTTAGGTTTTATATATATATATATAAATTGTTATATATTATATTATTATTGTTGTTATATATTATAAATATATATATTATATGTATATACATTTATATATATATATACATTGGTTTCTGTTCAGTTTCTGGCATAGAGCTCTTAGAAACTTTGAAATTTCCTAAATGATAGGAATGTCTATTATTCATAATGAGCCCTTTTCCATTAAATCTGAGTTTAAGTTAATCAGATGACTCATGGGGCCACTCAGACAACTTCAGGAAGGTGCTGGTTGCCAGAAGAAAAAGGTAATTAGAAGATTAGAACTTTTAGCCCCGCCTCAGGATCTCAGTCACCAATGGCCAGTGATTTAATCAGTCATGCTTACTTAATGAACCTGGATAATGGTGAGGTTTGGGAGAGCTTCCTGGTTGGTGAACAGGTACAGGGAGAGTGACACACCCTGACTCCATGGAGACAGAGGTTCCTGAGCTGAGGACACTTTGGGACCTTGCCCTGTGAACTTCCCCTTCACGTGACTACTCATATGTATCCTTTATAATAAACTATAATCATAGAGTGCTTCCCCGAGTTCTTTGAGTCATTCTACTGAATTACCAAAACTGAGTGGGGAGTTGTAGGAACCCTCGGGTTTGCAGTTGGTCACAGAGAAGTACCGGCAGTCTGGTGACCCTACTGGCAGCTAGCATCTAAAGATGGAGCCGTCCCATGGGATTGAACCCTAGATCTGTGGGCTCTGTGCTAACTCTAGGAATTAGCGTCAGAACTGAAATGTAGGCCATTCAGTTGGCATACAGAGAACTGGAGAATTGCTGGAAAACCACATACCAAAAAAAAAGTTTTAAGTGACCATTATTGTAATAAAGAGAAATCAGAGGCATTAAGGACAACAAAGGAAGACTTCCCAAAGACCTGGAAAAATATATGTAAGAACTGTATTTCTGAATGGGGAAGAAACCCAGCTACCACATCTGGAACTGAATGGGTTCTCAAAATTGGTATAAACAGGAAGCCGGAGCCTCATGAAGTAAAAGATCTATTCATCATCATGTTACAATGGAGATCTACAGACACAATTCACCTCTATAAGAAAACTACTCTTGGTTCCAGTCATAGGCTGAGAAGGCAATGGCACCCCACTCCAGTACTCCTGCCTGGAAAATCCCATGGACAGAGGAGCCTGGAAGGCTGCAGTCCATGGGGAGGGTGAGAGCTTATGTCCCTGAACTGTTTGGTTTTCTGTTTGTTCATTTGTTGGTTGCACTGATAGGAAGATGAGAAAATTTATGATTTTCAGGTATGGATTAAGCCACTAATCATGGGTCAACCTGATTTAACACAACTACCTTTCCAGATAAGAGCCCCTCCCCTTCTCTAAGCAGAAGCTCATAAGAATCTGTGATTCTGCTGTGCAAATTAGCGTGGCCAGGACAGAAAATAAAGCTCTACTTTGGGGGGAAAAGAAAAAAAAAACTTGACATTTTCTCTCCATTTTGCTTTTTCCCTGCCAGGGGCTCTTTTTTTCCTTTTCTCTTATGATTATAATAAAGCTCCTTTTAAATACTTTGAAACAATTTCATTTGTATTACGGGGCACAAGAGAATAGGATTTTAATTTCACGGAGGTGTGGGCCAGCTTTGGACTGCTAGGAGGAGGAATTAGAGCAAGAGTCTGAGAGAAAGGTGCAATTAAGGAAGAAACCCCAGGGTGACATCAACAGCCAGCTCGCTCCATTGGAACACTTCCTTTCAGTGTTCTTTTCTGCTTAAATGTTAAATAGGTTTTGTTTTTTTAACAAGAGAAGTTATCCCTTACAACAGCTGACAACATTCCATAATGAACCATACTGAAGACTCCCTGTTTAGAGAAAGCATCTCAGTCTATGATTCCAAACTGAAAGAAAGAGTTAATGAAAGCTCCCTTGAAAAGTGTTAAACCATACCTTGGATTTCAAATTCATCAACCTCATCATCAGCAGAGCCAGAGTCAGAGAACTGTGCTGAATCATGTGAACTGAACTGGGAGCTGCTGGAAGTGAGCCGAAAGCCTGTTAACGTTAAAATAAAAACAACAACAACAAAACCAGTAATGAATAGGACAGAAAGAGGTGTCTGACACTTTCTAGGGTCACAGTAAAACCAAATTGGTAGGACTTCAATAGAAACGTAAACAGAAGCTTGACTGGCAGTTATGCTGGGGAAATGGAAACCAGCTCTTGTTTCCTTTTCTTGTTTGATCTCCTTAAAAGTTTCACGTAAGCAGGAAATACTGCTCTCTGGGAAGGGAAACTGCAACTAGTGGCCTCAGTTCTCCTCACATCAGAAACCTATTTTTGGAAGCTATGTCTGATGTAGAACATAGATGAACTCCAGGACTCTGGTCTAGTAGGAAAAAAATCAGAACAACACAGAAAATCTTTCTGAGAGCAGAGGAACCCTTGGCTTGGGTATAACATCTCATATGAACACAGAAAAGGAAGCCCATGAGGTACTATGTCTTATCCAGAAGCCCTGAAGGGGCAGGAACAGGCATTCACAGCCTCACTCACTTCCATGCTCCATCTCCTGGTAGCCGGGGAGCAGGTTCTTGGTGCGGATCTGCTGGCGACGAAGGCGGATCTTCTGCTTCAGTTCCTGGATCTCCCTGTCACTGTCCTCCTCCCCTTCCTCCTCCTCTAGGCACTGGCTCAGCATGTTGCACTTCATCAGCTCGATGGCAGCGATCAAGGACTCTGATATGCTGAAGTGGGCATTCTCCTGGGGAAGGAGAGCGCCAACAAGGGGGCACCTCAGGGACTGGTCTCTTGGAAAGGAACTTCCAAGATGTGCAGAGCTTTCATTCGAAACACCAGGGCAAATGCACACTGCCACTGGAAAGAAAGCTGATGGCCGGGAAATCTGTTCCAGGTTCTCTTTGCTCTTGTATCTGGCCATGCCCAGCCTTCCTGTCCCACTTTTCACATAAAAATATGACAGAGAAGTCAAGTTTTTCCTAAACTGGCAGTTAGGTTCTTTACCAATAGTAGCACCTGGGAAGCCCATAAAATGCTACACAGACATTTTATTTATTACATATCTGAGCCTTAGAACAAAATAGAGAAGCTGATTTCAGGGACAGTCTTTATCTAAGGTTCCAGGGTCAAGGTCATGTGACTAAAATTCAATGTTTCTCTGCCCAAGGGAGCTTTTAAGGCTAGATCAGTAGTATTATTGGACTCAGTGAGGAGCATAAGCTGTCTGAAGAGTTATCCAAGGACAGAACTTGTTGAGCTTATCTTTATGGTGACTTCTCTGTATTGTAGTCTACACGTGTGTTATTGCTGTGCACCCAAAACCTGTTTAGGACAAATGGCACCATACCCCCCTGGCTGGATCTCCCTGCTGCTGCTGCTAAGTCACTTCAGTCATGTCGGACTCTGTGCGACCCCACAGACAGCAGCCCACCAGGCTCCCCCGTCCCTGGGATTCTCCAGGCAAGAACACTGGAGTGGGTTGCCATTTCCTTCTCCAATGCATGAAAGTGAAACGTAAAAGGGAAGTTGCTCAGTCGTGTCTGACTCTTAGCGACCCCATGGACTGCAGCCTACCAGGCTCCTCGTCCATGGGATTTTCTAGGCAAGAGTACTGGAGTGGGGTGCCATTGTCTTCATGGGCTTTTCAGTGGCTCCTTAGTGTCCTCACCTTTTCCAGGTCTGCACAGCTGCCGAAGTCTTGCTCAGATAGGTAGCTGATAAGGGACTGTCCTTCTGATGGTCTTCGGAACATGCCTTCTCCTGAACACAGGTACTGACTGCCCTCTGTGGGAAAATGGAATGTGGGTGTCAAAAGCCCTGGCTTTGAAAAGCAAATCTTCTTTACAGCCAACCTTCTTTGAGAGATTTGATGATTTTAATGCTAAAGATGCTCACAAGTCTTTCCCAATAATAGGTTAGAAAGATGTCTACCTTCTAAAGGAGTTTCTCTAACTCTCAGAATCCCAAAGCACCAAGTGCCTAGGTTAGAGAATGGTGGAATAAATGGAGAGAGCCTGGAGACCACCTAAATTTAAAGATGACTTACGCATCCTCCTACCCACAAAAAAACAAGACAAAACAAAACCTGTGCTGCGAGTCAGACAAGGAAACAAATGTCTTCTTATGGATAATTTCAATGTGGAGTTTATCTTCTGGTCATTAGGCTCAGACACTCAAAGGCCTCTTTTCAAGGTCTCTCTCACCCACTCAGAGAGCCACTATAGCTGGCTCACCAGACATTCACGGTGGTAGCGCCCACAGCATAAGACGGTGGGACTCCTACAGCAGAGAGGAGCAAGAAAAAATGGTGGGGCCATGTGATTTCTAGCACAGGGGTTGAAAATGATGAAGGGGAGGGTGAGACTGTATGGTGTGCGCCCTCCACAGAGCTAAGATGAGCCACACAGCTCAGAGCGTGGCAGGCACAGGGGAAGCAGAGCAAAGACACGACTGCAGCCTGGCCTTCCTAGTGCTCACTTACCATACTCCACGTACAGAGGGCTGGGTGTGCTGACTTCACTGCTTTGATCAGAGTAGGACAAGGGGCCTCTCAACTTCGACTTATCACTGCAGGATTCTAGTGTCAGTGGCCACCAGGGAGCAAAAACACACATACGAGGTGAGCAACACATATATTCCCAACCTTGGAGTTTCAATATCTAACAGCTCCCATTCCCCACGCCCTCCCGGACAGGAGAGAGGGGGGCACACCAACAGGACACAATCCAAGAATGCAGGAACACACAGAGGAAGGGAGGTGTGAGGTCAGTGTATTCTAAGGAGAAAAGAGAGAAAAACGAGACCCGGAAGGCAGTAACACAAAGGCGAAAAAGAAATCAACATGGATTCATGATCGGTTCTCTCCTCTTCCATCTTCTTACCAAGTGTTTCAGGAGTTTCAGCCAATTTCTGCCCTCTTGATAAACCAGTTTAGAAAACAGTACTCACAAACACATTGCAACTTTTCTGATCCCTTGACACTAGACTTTAGAATATCAGAAGTGTTAAAGTCACTAAAAAAAAAATACTAGGATATGGCCTCTCTTGAGCCTGAAATATAAATTTGTCATACTTACAAATTTAACCTATTTTTGAACTGGCAGAACAACAAAATAACACCCAGCAATACTCTTAAAAGAAGCATCAAAACAATGCTAGAGAAGCCAAGGATGATGGCCCCGTAACCAAGGGGCTCAGCCCCAGGGCTGTGGACTCAGCCTTCCTGGAGAAGGAAGGGAGGGGTTTCAAAAGAAGGTTGCAAGGTAGGAAGTGTCTGCGTAGAAGTTTTCAAGGAACACTGAGAACTGAAAGGGGAGGAACAGCAGCAAGCACAGTTCGCAGGAAATGGAAACTGATCTTCTCCAAAGGGAAACACAAAATTTCCCAGCGCCACAGAAGGACGAGCAGGCAGAAAAGCAGGTGGGTGCCTGAGAAATGAGCAGGACGCACTGGGAGAATGAATGACTGAGCAGCATCCAACCCATTTCCCTGACAGATGGTGCCAATTTGTCAACTGCTCCTCTCACAAAAAAATGCTCCTACATGGTAAGCAATAACGAGCTAAGATGAGCCACACAGCTCAGAGCGTGGCAGGCACAGGGGGAGCAGAGGTTCCCCTGGTGGCCCTGGCAGTGGGCTCTGCTCCTCACTACACACCAGCAGGCACCGTGATGTCATGGTGAGAAATCATGACTCAGACACAACCTCTGAGGGCCCTAGTCAAACCCAGTGCACAAACATACACTCCAATACCAGCACCCTGTTCATTTACCAGGAAAACCCTAGTACAGTGGGAAGGACGATGCATGCGAGAAGCTGCATATGAAAAGGCTGTCCAGCTTTGCTCACTGACCTCACTACCTCCTGATGCTGCCCATTTGACTGATCAGCTCTAATTCTCAGAACTTCTTCATACTGACTTGAAGTCTGTCATCTCACAGTTTCTCATCTCCTTAAGGGCAATGCTCTTCTAAACAAAAGTCTTGCGGGCCTGTCTCTCTTTAACCTCTTTGCCATGCTAACATATCTAGTGTCTTCAGCCATTCATCATTTTCAGTACACCCTAACCACTCTGCCTTGCAGGCACATTCCAGCATCAGTATCTCCATGCATTATGTACCCAGAATGGAACACACGTGCAGTTTGAATACCACTGTGAAAAACAAAGACACAGACTTAAGTCACTAGAAAAATCTTGTGCGATGGCTGGAATGAAGGGGTAGGGCTGGGGGAGGAGGAATTTACAGGGGAAGGAAGACAGATAAAAAAGGAAACAGGGGACTCCAGGGAGGCAAAAACATGCACTCACATCCAAGACCACAGAAAGAGGAGAAAACGTATTCTGGTGTTAATTCAAGGAAAATAAAGTAATTCATAACAAGTACTCAGTAACAAGAAAAATTCTGCCATTGATTCATCATGATGTCTTAACAAACAGCAGGCCTCAGTTTCACCTCTAGGCAATACAGGATTGACAAGTATGAATTCTACCTCCAAATAGCTGCTGAGAGAAGGAACGAGGCATTTGGAAGTCATAAGCAGAAAACATATCACATAAAATATTGGTATCATTTTTATGACCAGGTCCAAGCATCACAACAGGACCAGACTAGCCAGGCTTGATTGACACCAGAATGGAAAAGGAAGTTCTTCACTAAGCAAGATGGTCACAGAGGAGCAAAAGGAGGCAGGGGGTGGTGGACAGAGAGGAGGACTGGCTCCCAAACCTGCAATGGGATCTTCAACTATAATGGTGATATTCCTGGGGCCTCCTTTATGTAGACAGACAGGTGCAGAGGAGAATCCAGAAAATGAGAACAGAGAGTGAGAAAAGAGTGTCTTTTTTATCCAGCAAAGGTTGGGGTGTAACTCCTGAGAGGGAACCCTAGTACAGGCGGAGGAATGACACACGTATGAAAAGCTGCACAGGACCCATACTCCCTCAGACCCTCCTGCTTAGGTTTTCTCTGGCTCCCTTTTCCAATGCAGGTTACTATGGTTTCTGGAATCCACATGGATTCAAGAATGGGGAAAGGGGTGTTTTACATGCTCAAAGGCCAGCAACCTGGAGTACAGCAGACACCACATCTGCCCCATGAGATGTGAAGTAAGGGTCTAATCTATGCACTCTTCACATCTAAGAAACCTCATGGGAAGACAGACTTTGAATTGGAGGTTTCTTGGTTTCTGAACCAGTTCCAATGAGCCAACCCACATTCTTGAGGGGAAAACAGAGACAAAAGTTGGCAATTCAGAAGTTTCAGATGAGGGCCTTAGCTCTCACCTGTTAGAAATTATAAACAGAAATCAACAGCAGCTCTAGTTGTAAAGAATATCTTCCTTTTATGCTCTTAATTTTTTCTGCTTTATTTTGATATTATAATCCAAAGGCTTTTCCACCCAGAACTGGATTTGAGCATAAAGGTCCATGTTCTACTTGCTTTTATGGAGATGTTCTTACAAATGAAACCCAACCAAAGACTGCCAGACACCAACAACCTAGGAAAGATGATGGCAGGGAAACAGCAAACACAGTGACATCCACCTTGGCCGTGCCTGGGGTGCTCTCTGCCAGCAGCTGGTGTTTGTGTGAGGGTGGTCCCAGTAGCCAAGGCCTCCTTACCCGACTGCCTTTCAGCCTCAATTACTGATGCAGCGGTCAGCCCACCTACTTGTTTGCTAGGTCCCATCACCCGACACTCACTACATCTTTAGTGTTAATCAGGGAATCCTAGTATCAGTTTGCCTCTCTCTTATTGTTATTATATTCTGACCAAACTTCTCAGGGAAGGAATTTAACAGGATTATTTTTAAAGCTCATTAGTACTTCCCCTCTGTCTGAGAGACACATTTAAAACTTAGACTATGATTACTCACACTATCCTCTGATGCTAGTGAAGGTGAAGTCACTCAGTTGTGTCCGACTCTTTGCGANCAAATGAATGGAGAAATTAAAGGAATAGTATTCTAAAAATAGGAATGAACTGAGGAAATTTCATAAAAGGAAACAATAGTCCACTAAATACTCAGTTTCCTTTAAGCCATGTTTATATTATTCCTGTCTTTAAAATGAAAAGTAAATATGTGAAAGGTTAGGAAAGGCTAAAAATATATATCCCATATGTGCAAACAACTGATTTTCATTTTAAGGAAATCATTCTTGAATATATCCTCATATGACTTGCATTTATAAGAAGGAATCCATTTTTGATATTTTGGGGGATTTTTAAACATTCCAATCTTTTTCTCATCTCTTTCTTCTGTTAACGTCTTCTTTGTGCCTTTGATCATGGCCCTCTACCCTGATCTTCCATCATCACTGTCCTTCAGCCCCCATTTCTACCTAAGGGTCCCTGGCACCAGAGTTGAGATAGTCTACAGGCCAGATAGAAACTTTTCTTAGGATATCAACTTAATAAAAAGCATTTCCTTAGACAGCAGGATGTCACCACCTGAGAATGGCAAGATATTAACTGCTCGGTAAATACTAGATTAGGGCTTCCTTTGTAACTCAGTAAGTAAAGACTCTGCCTGCAATGCAGGAGACCCAGGTTCAATCCCTAGGTTGGGACGATCCCCCTGGAGAAGGAAACATTATGTGTCAGACCCTATTGGATTTGCGTAGTGATCAACTGGGTAGAAATGGTCTCTATCAGGGGAGAGTCAAGTAAAAAAATCCCCAAACAAAAACCAGAACATTATGCAAAATAGTGCATTAAAAACAATTAGGTTATTTCAAGATAATTTCAGTGTTAGAACTACTGAGTCTATAGGAATTATAGTAGCTAAGATTCATATTCAGAACATCACAAAGAATGACTTAGAAAACATACTGGATAAAATACAATTATCCTGTATTTTATTTACAGGAGATGTGTGCTGACTGAGACAATGAACTATGCTTCTCATTCTAGCTGTACACCAGAATCACCCATGAAACTTTAAAACAAAGCAGATGTCCAGCAGTTGTAAATAGGGTAAGGCCTGAGTGATACTAATTTTTAAAAGCTCTGCAGGTCATTCTGACCAGAGTATACTGCCACCTGAGAACATGATCAGTAAGTGCGGAATGAATAAATGGGTGAAAAGGCACCTTGGGATTATAAATTCTTCATGTGCATGGACTATGTCTTGTTTTTATATGCTAGCCCCCAAAGTTTATTGTAATGAGTGAATAAATGAATGAATTAATTATGAAAAAAGCCCAAACTATGATAAAAAAATGGGACTTACGTGTTAGGTCGTAAAACAAAATGAGGGAAGGGATTTCCATCTATTTGTTCACTGAGTGTATCTTCAGGAGCAACAAAAGTATCTGACACCCAGAGTCTGCAATAATAAAATTAGTTGACTAAACCCAGCAAATAACAGGAGGGGGTTGGATTAGTGGCATGGTCTGAGAAGAAGCATGTATCAGTATCTTACTGCTGCTGTAACAAGCTACCACAAACCTAATGGCTTGATTTAAACTATACAAATGTACTATGTGACACCTTGATTGTTCTGAAGTATGAAAATAGGATCTTAGCTAAAATCAACGTGTCAGGAGGCTACAATTCTTCTGGAGACCTCAGAGGAGAATCTCTTTCCTTGCCCTTTTCTAGCTTGCAGGAAGCTCCATTCCTGGCTCACAACTCTTTTGTACCATCTTCAAAGATGCTGAGTCCTTCTCATATTGCCATCTCTAGGGTTCTGTCTTCCATAGTCCTAGCTTCTTTTTCCACTTTTGCAGACTCTTGTGATTGCAGTGGAGGCAGCAAGATAATCCAAGATAATATTCTTATTTTAAGCCAGCTGATTAACAACCTTAATCTAACTGCAGCCATAATTCTCTTTTGCCATGTAACCTGTTTACTGGTTTTGGGGGTTAGGCTGTAGACATCTTTGAAGCACCATTATTCTGTCTATCACAGTTTTCTCTGAGTACTGGTGTTATGGGAGAATTGAAAGAAGTCAAGCATGTAAGATATATGTGTGTATGTTTGTGTGCACGTAAGCTGCTAGGGCAAAATGGTTCCAAAGAATAGCAAGGAGAGATAAGAAAGCCTTTCTCAGTGATCAGTGCAGAGAAATAGAGGAAAACAATAGAATGGGAAAGACTAGAGATCTCTTCAAGAAAATTAAAGATGACAAAGGAGCATTTTGTATAAATTGGGCACAATAAAGGACAGAAATAGTATGGACCTAACAGAAGCAGAAGATATTAAGAAGAAGTGGCAAGAATACAAACAAGAGCTATACAAAAAAGATCTTCATGACCCAGATAACCACAATGGTGTGATCACACACCTAAAGCCAGATATCCTGGACTGCGAAGTCAAGTGTTCCTTAGGAAACATCACTATGAATAAAGCTAGTGGGGTGATAGAATCCTGGCTGAGCTAATTCAAATCCTAAAAGATGATGTTACTAAAGTGCTGCACTAAATGTGCCAGCAAATTTGGAAAACTCAGCAGTGGCCATAGGACTGGAAAAGGTCAGTTTTCATTCCAATGTCAAAGAAAGGCAATGCCAAAGAATGCTCAAACTACTGCACAATTGCACTCATCTCACATGCTAGTGTGGAGAAGGAAATGGCAACACACTCCAGTATTCTTGCCTGGAGGATCCCAAGGACGGGGGAGCCTAGTGGGCTGACATCTATGGGGTCGCACAGAGTCGGACACGACTGAAATGACTTAGCAGCAGCAGCACATGCTAGCAAAGTAATGNTGTGGAGAAGGAAATGGCAACACACTCCAGTATTCTTGCCTGGAGGATCCCAAGGACGGGGGAGCCTAGTGGGCTGACATCTATGGGGTCGCACAGAGTCGGACACGACTGAAATGACTTAGCAGCAGCAGCACATGCTAGCAAAGTAATGCTCAAAATTTTCCAAGCCAGGTTTCAACAGTACATGAACTGTGAACTCCCAGATGTTTAAGCTGGATTTAGAAAAGGCAGAGGAACCAGCGATATAATTGCCAACATCCGTTGGATCATTGAAAAAGCAAGCGAGCTCCAGAAAAATGTCTGCTTTATTGACTATGCCAAAGTCTTTGACCATGTGGATCACAACAAACTGTAGAAAATTCTTTAAGAGATGGGAATACCAGACCACCTGACCTGCCTCCTNGTCCATCTAGTCAAAGTTATGGTTTTTCCAGTAGTCATGTACGGATGTGAGTTGGACTATAAAGAAAGCTGAGGGTCGAAGAATTGATGCTTTTGAGCTGTGGTGTTGGATAAGACTCTTGAGAGTCTCTTGGACTGCAAGGAGATCCAACCAGTCAATCCTAAAGGAAATCAGTCCTGAATATTCTTTGAAAGGACTGATGCTGAAGCTGAAGCGCCAATACTTTGGCCACCTGATGCAAAGAACTGACTCACTGGAAAAGACCCTGATGCTAGAAAAGATTGAAGGCGGGAGGAGAAGGGGACAACAGAGCATGAGATGGTTGGATGGCATCACTGACTCAATGGACTTGAGTTTGAGCAAGCGCCAGGAGATGGTGAAGGACAGGGAAGCCTGTGTGCTGTAGTCCATAGTGTCACAAAGAGTCAGACACGACTTAGTGACTGAACAACAACCAGAAAAGAAGGCAAGAAAAACCTGGGGTAAGAAATCTAGGAAAAATGTCCCCAAAGATTCTTTCCCAAAGAGAAACCACCTGAGCACCTCTTTCTGGCTCTCACCACAGCATTCTCTATTTGAAACGTACTTCTATTGGCTATTTCTAAAAGCAAGGTTTCATAGCCCACCATCAGTGCAAAAAAAAAAAAAAGTATGGATGGCACTTTCAGGTAGCTTCTTAGAGGAAACAATTATAGCAACACATTTTGGAAAAGAAAGTTAGAGAGGGGGGTTTGGTGGGGAAAATAAAGTGATAAGGACCAAAAAAAAAAAAAATCCATGTAAGAAAATCACTGTGCTCTGGTCTTTTCTCAGAAAAAATGGCCAGAGTGACCACCCTGTTATTTGGTTCCCTAATCATTTAAAAATAAGTTACTTTTCCAGATATCACCTCAGCAATGAACCTGACAGTAAGTGTGATATACATGAAACAAGACTGGTCATCAATCAGTAAGTACTGGAGATGGGTGATGGATATTTTGGGTTCATTTCACGAATCTAATTTTGACTATGCTTGAAAATTTCCACAACCAAAATTTCCACAATCATTTGGCAGTGATTGCTGTGGAACTAGTTTTGTAACTCTGGCCAAGTTACCTAGCCTCCTGGAGCTCTGTCCCTGGCTGGGAATCAGGGCTACTATACTGAGCTGAGAGAACAGGAGAGTAGAGGGCTACAACGGAAGCTAAAGTTGTTGGGAATGTATTAGGATCCATTTGACACTGGCCTCCAGGAACCTCACATTTTTTTGTATTTGGTATATCCTCTTCTTAAGCAGTTACCACATATCAGTCCTACTTACCCCTAACCATTCAGAAAACTTCTTGCCATTTGCTCTGGATTCTGAAAAGCTTCATTCTGGTCCCATATTTGCAAATCTTTTGAAAATAACAAAACTTTATAACCCCTTCCCTAGAGGAGGGAAAGTGGCCTAGAGCAAGGAGTGTGTAAGGCTTATTTTTTAAAGCATCCTCCTCTCAAATCAGTCTGACAGGAATAATTTCCTCTCCTTAGTTAATAGGAAACTTGCCATATGCCATCCGTCTAGCCTAGGAGACTCTGCACACAGAACATCAAACAACGAAGGCTTGTGGTTGCCTTTACTTCGTACCTTCTCCACATGAAGGGCTGAGTGGGGACTGAGCCAGCGAATGTCTTTCACAAACTGCCAGTAATCAGTCTGGCGGCAACACACCTGTTTCAGGAACAGATAAGGTAAACAAATCATTACCATTTTGGACCACATCTAGTTCTCATATCCATATTCCAAGAGAGGAAAAAGAAAAGCCTAACCTTCCTTTTAGAGAAGGCAATGGCAACCCACTCCAGTACTCTTGCCTGGCAAATCCCATGAACAGAGGGGCCTAGTAGGCTGCAGTCCGTGAGGTCGCTAAGAGTCGGACACGACTGAGTGACTTCACTTTCACTTTTCACTTTCATGCATTGGAGAAGGAAATGGCAACCCACTCCAGTATTCTTGCCTGGAGAATCCCAGGGACAGAGGAGCCTAGTGGGTTGCCATCTATGGGGTCACACAGAGTCGTATACGACTGAAGCGACTTAGCAGCAACAGCAGCAGCAGCAACCTTCCCTTGCCACAATAAAGGTTCTCAACAGCAGTCAAAGGAACACATACAGATAGTCACCCTTTTAAAGACCAATTGTTAAAAGCTATTCTAATTGGTAAGGTTATACAGCTGACCCTTGAACAACACAGGTTTGAACTGTATGGGTCCTCTTCTATGCGGAATTTTTTCAATAAATATATTGGAAAAAAATTTTGAAGGTTTGTAACAATTTGAAAAGAACTCATAGATGAACTGCATAGCTTGGAAATATTGAAAAAAAATTAGGAAAGTTAGATATCTCATGAATGCATAAAATATATGTAGATGCTAGCCTATGTTATCATTTACTACTATAAAATCTATACACACCTATTATGAAAAGTTAAAGTTTATGAAAACTTACACACACAAACACTTAGGGGCCATAGATGGTGCCATTTGCAGTCAAGAGAAATGTAAACAAATAAATAGAAGAACATCAAATCATAATCGCACAGTTAATTTTATGCAATTATGTACTACTATAATAATTTTGGCATCCCTGGTGGCTCAGAGAGTTAAGCGTCTGCCTGCAGTGCAGGAGACCCGGGTTTGATCCCTGCGTTGGGAAGATCCCCTGGAGAAGGAAATGGCAACCCACTCCAGTACTCTTGCCTGGAAAATTCCATGAAAATTCATGGCCTACCTGAGGACCCTGGTAGGCCACAGTCCATGGGATCACAAAGAGTCGGACACGACTAAGAGACTTCAGTTCAGTTTATAATAATTTTGTAGCCACCTCCTGTTATTGTTGTGAGCTCAAATGTTGCAAGTGTCCATTCAAAATGCCATGTGACACTAATCATCTCTGTATGAGCTATTCGGCTCTTCAGTAAAATACATACTGCAGTAAAAAGTGACCTCTCCCAGTTCTCATGTATTTTCCATTGCGTTTAATGTAATAGCAAAAATTCTGAATAACACTTTCAGACCCAGATGAAGTGCCACTAGCAATGTTGGGAGTGCTCCCAAGAAGCAGAGAAAACTCATGGCATTATAAGAAAAAGTCGAAACTCCTGTACACCCATGGCTGATTCATGTCAAGGTACGGCAAAACCAATACAGTACTATAAAGCAAAATAAAGTAAAAATAATAAAAATTAAAATTAAAAAAAGAAGTCGAATCTACACCATAGATTGAGGCCTGCAGGTGCAGTTACCCACCATTTCAAGATAAATGAATCCAGTATAAGGACTATGGTGAAAAAAGAAAAAGAAATTTGTGAAGCTATTGCTGTAGCTACTCCAGCAGGCACAAAAATATTGTACTATTTGAGAAATAACTTTAATCACATATTGAAAACTCAGCTTTTATATGGGTACAGAATTGTTATAGGGAAGACATTCCTGAAGACTCTAATATGATTCAAGGAAAAGCAAAGTCATTATGTGACAACTGAAAGCAAAAAAGGTGCAGGATCTAAAGCTGGAGAATTTAATGCCAACAAAGGATGGTTTGAAATTTTTAGAAAGAGGTTTGGAGAAGCGGCTTCTGCTGACCAAGAAGCAGCAGACAAATTCACAGACACTGATAAGAAAATAATTAAAGAGGAAAGAAAAAAAAAAAAA